>JAWZYU010001108.1:0-47013 GCA_038380435.1 Ryuthela nishihirai | reverse complement strand
AAAACACAGCAACATTTCAACACTGAAAACTACACCCCACTACTATTTAGCCTGCTCCGTTATAAATTTGCTAACCGCTGCGTCAACATGCATTGACGTGACATCGCTTGGGGGGAAATACTGTCAGAGACATAATGTACCGCAATAAAATATAATCAAGACTCAAATATTTGAATCTTTTGGAAAATCTGAAAACAACAGTCCATTATAAGCAAATTGTGAAATGATTGCTCCAAGATTACCATCAATACATTCAGAGATACTGCGATACAAAGGATAGGTCACTTACGTACATATTCACACATCTCTATACAAGTCCTGAGAAAGGCGAGATGGGGACCGGGACAATTTTAAATGTGGGGCCCCCCACCAAACTCTGAAACGCATATAAATATATGGTATATTTAATAGATACTTTAGAAAATGAAATTTTCTGTCATTTATTAAAAAAAATTTTAATTATATAATAAGAAATGATTTTACAGTGTTTTACAATTTACACACATATTAACATTTGTCTGACATATAATTTGATAGTTACATGTATATTTGGGACCCCCCCGTAGACCAAAGGGCCCTCCCTATGTCTGGGCCTGTACCTATATACGCAGTCGCATCAGAATAATATGACCACCTAACATACATATACTATGGTAGGTGGTCATATTATTCTCATACGATTGTATATATATATATGTATAGTCTAAAATTTTATAATATTGGTAATGTATGTTAACTACATAAAGTCAGAATATGGATTTAAGCAGAAAAATAAAATAAAATGTTTCAGTAAAAGGTTTTTGTCGAGGGCAGGTAAAAGATATTAAGCCGATATTATTTTGTTTCTCATTTTATGACAATTCCATTGATGGAGGTAAAATTTTTCTTAATGATGAAATAACAGCTGCTGTTAAATTACACTAGATTTCTCTTAATTAGAAGTTTTTGAAATACCTGTTTGAAATGCGATTGAAAATATTAATCGAAAAATATTGTTTCTCATTAGTCATCAGCTAATATAGTTGAACTGTCTTTTGATAATTTACTTAAAATTAGAAATTAAGAGACGTCACTAAGAATATTGTTTAAAAATAAGTATTTTTATTAAATTATTAGAAAATATAACTTCTTGTAACAATTTTGTCATATTACTTTAGATATTATATCAATGTTACAAAAATTACTAAATTAATTAACTCTATTCGCATGTCAGACACTCTTGTAGTATGCATGCCAGACACGAATTGTATAGACAGACACGAATAGACGTTATTGTCTATTGCATGCCAGACACGAATTGTATCGTTTAGAGTTAATGCTTCAGAAAAAAAATATTTCGGTATTATTACTTATTAATTTTGGGTTCAACTCTGCTACTTGATATCAAAAATGTGTAACTTTTAAAATTATCTTGTCTCTACAGCCCTTTTTCTGATGGTGCAAAAGCTTCCTGTGTTATAAGCTACAAAAAATTCTCCAAAATCTTTGTCTTGTAGTTTTGTCAGAAAAACGAAATCTTACTTCTGCAGCTAATGTTATGCTTTTCTGGTCAAGCGATGCCAAAATTAGTAAGTCCGAACCATACCAAAAATGCACAGCATCAATCATGCTAAAATGTCCGTAATTGATAAATAAGGTATGCACCATTCCAAAATATACACAGAACTGTTAAAATTGCCGCAAGTAATACCAAGAGCTTTAAAATGGTGCAAAAGTTGCTTCAACTTGAAAGAGATTCAATGTCACTGCTCTGGAGCAGCTGTTTCCAACTAGAAAATATTTTATATTCTTTTGGGATCGTTCAATGTTTTTTTCCACCCCATTTCAGTAACAATGGTCATGGTTTGTGAGTGCCACAGTCAAGTTTCTATGGACACAATTGACTTGCTCTTTCCCAATGTGGTGCGCACTAAGTTTTAAATTTCTTCAGTGAATATAAATTCTTGAGTATTGATCTGGAGTAATGGTTTGCAACCAATAAAATGCGGAAGCTTTCATGCAAACCGCCTGAGGCATGGAGTATTTTCGTTTTAAAACACCTACCTAGTTTTTCGAAAGAAGGCTGTTTAAAATAATGTGTAGAATTTTAGAATTCCAACTAGACGCCTGGTTTGGTGACAAAGGCCTTACGCAATTGGGACTAATTTGTTTAAATGATATAAGCTGTCCGTTCCATATGGTGGAGAATGCTGTAGCTTTTACTATCTCTTTTGTATCGTTTATATGTAGCGATGTTTAATCTACGAATTCCAAGTTTTACTATAGATGATATTAAGAAACTTAATTTACGTATATTAAACACTTGCTTCTTGTAGATGGCCAATGTATATACAACGTGGATACTAATTAAAGGAACACGTTTAAACTTTTATGTCAAGAAAAAGAAAAAAAAAACAAGAATTCACTAGCCTTGATCTTCCAAAAAAAACCCCAAAAAACTCACTTGATTCTTTGAAGACATCTCCTAAATTAAATACAGTATTTCCACAATGACTGACTCGTAATCTGTAGTTCCGTTTCCAGTCCTAAATGTCCCTGCATTAAGATTTATTTCCGCTAAACCCCCACCCTGACCTCGATCAAAAAGGGGATACTAATGGACTAGGAAACGTTGCCGTTTGTCTTAATCTGTGGCCCCTATGCAGGAGAGCAGTACTCTGTGCACATTAAAGAACATGCTGGATGGCTTTGACGGAAGTCTTCCGCCTGTCTCCTGACACTGTCTGGTAGGTACCCTTCCCCTACCCAACTCTGAGTTCTTTGTGTCTTTATAACCTGGGCATTTAGCCCATTGTGTGCAAAAAGTCTCTCTCAGAGGTAAAGCAATCAAAATGCATAATATGCTTTGGCAATTTAGCAAAGAAATTTGGATTGTTAGGTGGTATGAAACGTTTGAAAACGGAATGCAGGTTGTGCGAGTTCCAGGAAAAGTTTAAGAGCCAAGTAATGTTTTTTCTTATGGAGCGTGATAAAAGACATCATGCAGGACCAAAGACATTAAAAACAGTCGTCTGCGTGAAAGTACAAAAAAACGAGGACTTGAAAATAGGAATCGAGGCAACTTTGAACGGAATTTCTGCTGAGTTATGTTCCCGAGAATATTGCAACGTGCTGAAAAGAGTTCAAATTTGCATCGACAAAGATGGCAGACATATTGAACCCCTGAAATAAAGTTTTCTGCTCTATTTCTTTTCTTGTAAAAGTACTTCCAGAAAATAACTCATAGACCCATTGAGCATTTTTCCTTCTTATGAAATGGTTAGCTGAAAAAATTTTGTTTCTACCAATGCTACAGGAGAGGTCGCACTCACCGCAAACATCAATAGTCCAGTTATGACCACATTTTTCCTGGTTGCTGCAGGTTTTATTGGTTTCGATGTAGTCCTG
The DNA here is from genome assembly GCA_038380435.1 of Ryuthela nishihirai. Taxonomy (NCBI): domain Eukaryota; kingdom Metazoa; phylum Arthropoda; class Arachnida; order Araneae; family Heptathelidae; genus Ryuthela; species Ryuthela nishihirai. The sequence goes on along the minus strand of JAWZYU010001108.1, from coordinate 43,626 downwards.
GTACACTCGTGTGATGGTCGCATGCGGAAATCCTAGACATTCTGCAGTCGTGGATATGGACTCCCATTTTTCTCGACCGACTCTCTGCCCACGATACTCACTCAGGTCGCTGTGTTTACCCATCATAACAGTCGCGAGTACCTTATAGAGTAGTTAGATATCTGACCTATTTATAGCCAGCAAGGTTTCTGACTGCATTATTGTGGCTGTGTAGGGCAGGTTTGTGGATGTATGTGATATGCATAATAGATTGTGATTTTTGTGTTTTAAAATTGATAAAATAATACTTTAAATACAAATTTTCCTACATTTGATACCTACACCAAGCCATTGTTTCTTCGCGGGAAAAATCAAATTTTCCGTGAGAGAGATCATAAAGCTTGTGAAAAATGTTTGCGAAATATAATAACCAAAAGCAAAACAAGAAACTTAATTGTTTTCTCAAAAGAAATATCTGTAAAAGAAACAATTTAACGAATAGAATAAATATGAAATGTGCTATACATGAATGAGGGTGGGCTTTTTTTTTTCAAATTTTTACCTCTGATCTGGATCAGTTTTGTAACCTATTAAATTTGAAAATAATTTAAAAATATGCAATTTGGACTCCTTGAGAATATAATCCTGCTTCATTGTAATAATAGGATAATAAAAATAAGTTTTGTTTATTCATTGTACATCGAATGAAAATTGCTTTCACTCTAACCATGATTTGATAGAATCGATCGTAAAAGAAACATAGCATGCTATTTATTATATGTCTCAAATTATCGGTAAAATATACAGATTAAGTATTGAATAATTTAACACGTTTGAATTTGAATAGAAGTTTCGCCGTAATATCACAAACGGGGAAACAAAATTTTTTCAGCTAACCATTTCATAAGAAGGAAAAATGCTCAATGGGTCTATGAGTTATTTTCTGGAAGTACTTTTACAAGAAAAGAAATAGAGCAGAAAACTTTATTTCAGGGGTTCAATATGTCTGCCATCTTTGTCGATGCAAATTTGAACTCTTTTCAGCACGTTGCAATATTCTCGGGAACATAACTCAGCAGAAATTCCGTTCAAAGTTGCCTCGATTCCTATTTTCAAGTCCTCGTTTTTTTGTACTTTCACGCAGACGACTGTTTTTAATGTCTTTGGTCCTGCATGATGTCTTTTATCACGCTCCATAAGAAAAAACATTACTTGGCTCTTAAACTTTTCCTGGAACTCGCACAACCTGCATTCCGTTTTCAAACGTTTCATACCACCTAACAATCCAAATTTCTTTGCTAAATTGCCAAAGCATATTATGCATTTTGATTGCTTTACCTCTGAGAGAGACTTTTTGCACACAATGGGCTAAATGCCCAGGTTATAAAGACACAAAGAACTCAGAGTTGGGTAGGGGAAGGGTACCTACCAGACAGTGTCAGGAGACAGGCGGAAGACTTCCGTCAAAGCCATCCAGCATGTTCTTTAATGTGCACAGAGTACTGCTCTCCTGCATAGGGGCCACAGATTAAGACAAACGGCAACGTTTCCTAGTCCATTAGTATCCCCTTTTTGATCGAGGTCAGGGTGGGGGTTTAGCGGAAATAAATCTTAATGCAGGGACATTTAGGACTGGAAACGGAACTACAGATTACGAGTCAGTCATTGTGGAAATACTGTATTTAATTTAGGAGATGTCTTCAAAGAATCAAGTGAGTTTTTTGGGGTTTTTTTTGGAAGATCAAGGCTAGTGAATTCTTGTTTTTTTTTTCTTTTTCTTGACATAAAAGTTTAAACGTGTTCCTTTAATTAGTATCCACGTTGTATATACATTGGCCATCTACAAGAAGCAAGTGTTTAATATACGTAAATTAAGTTTCTTAATATCATCTATAGTAAAACTTGGAATTCGTAGATTAAACATCGCTACATATAAACGATACAAAAGAGATAGTAAAAGCTACAGCATTCTCCACCATATGGAACGGACAGCTTATATCATTTAAACAAATTAGTCCCAATTGCGTAAGGCCTTTGTCACCAAACCAGGCGTCTAGTTGGAATTCTAAAATTCTACACATTATTTTAAACAGCCTTCTTTCGAAAAACTAGGTAGGTGTTTTAAAACGAAAATACTCCATGCCTCAGGCGGTTTGCATGAAAGCTTCCGCATTTTATTGGTTGCAAACCATTACTCCAGATCAATACTCAAGAATTTATATTCACTGAAGAAATTTAAAACTTAGTGCGCACCACATTGGGAAAGAGCAAGTCAATTGTGTCCATAGAAACTTGACTGTGGCACTCACAAACCATGACCATTGTTACTGAAATGGGGTGGAAAAAAACATTGAACGATCCCAAAAGAATATAAAATATTTTCTAGTTGGAAACAGCTGCTCCAGAGCAGTGACATTGAATCTCTTTCAAGTTGAAGCAACTTTTGCACCATTTTAAAGCTCTTGGTATTACTTGCGGCAATTTTAACAGTTCTGTGTATATTTTGGAATGGTGCATACCTTATTTATCAATTACGGACATTTTAGCATGATTGATGCTGTGCATTTTTGGTATGGTTCGGACTTACTAATTTTGGCATCGCTTGACCAGAAAAGCATAACATTAGCTGCAGAAGTAAGATTTCGTTTTTCTGACAAAACTACAAGACAAAGATTTTGGAGAATTTTTTGTAGCTTATAACACAGGAAGCTTTTGCACCATCAGAAAAAGGGCTGTAGAGACAAGATAATTTTAAAAGTTACACATTTTTGATATCAAGTAGCAGAGTTGAACCCAAAATTAATAAGTAATAATACCGAAATATTTTTTTTCTGAAGCATTAACTCTAAACGATACAATTCGTGTCTGGCATGCAATAGACAATAACGTCTATTCGTGTCTGTCTATACAATTCGTGTCTGGCATGCATACTACAAGAGTGTCTGACATGCGAATAGAGTTAATTAATTTAGTAATTTTTGTAACATTGATATAATATCTAAAGTAATATGACAAAATTGTTACAAGAAGTTATATTTTCTAATAATTTAATAAAAATACTTATTTTTAAACAATATTCTTAGTGACGTCTCTTAATTTCTAATTTTAAGTAAATTATCAAAAGACAGTTCAACTATATTAGCTGATGACTAATGAGAAACAATATTTTTCGATTAATATTTTCAATCGCATTTCAAACAGGTATTTCAAAAACTTCTAATTAAGAGAAATCTAGTGTAATTTAACAGCAGCTGTTATTTCATCATTAAGAAAAATTTTACCTCCATCAATGGAATTGTCATAAAATGAGAAACAAAATAATATCGGCTTAATATCTTTTACCTGCCCTCGACAAAAACCTTTTACTGAAACATTTTATTTTATTTTTCTGCTTAAATCCATATTCTGACTTTATGTAGTTAACATACATTACCAATATTATAAAATTTTAGACTATACATATATATATATACAATCGTATGAGAATAATATGACCACCTACCATAGTATATGTATGTTAGGTGGTCATATTATTCTGATGCGACTGCGTATATAGGTACAGGCCCAGACATAGGGAGGGCCCTTTGGTCTACGGGGGGGTCCCAAATATACATGTAACTATCAAATTATATGTCAGACAAATGTTAATATGTGTGTAAATTGTAAAACACTGTAAAATCATTTCTTATTATATAATTAAAATTTTTTTTAATAAATGACAGAAAATTTCATTTTCTAAAGTATCTATTAAATATACCATATATTTATATGCGTTTCAGAGTTTGGTGGGGGGCCCCACATTTAAAATTGTCCCGGTCCCCATCTCGCCTTTCTCAGGACTTGTATAGAGATGTGTGAATATGTACGTAAGTGACCTATCCTTTGTATCGCAGTATCTCTGAATGTATTGATGGTAATCTTGGAGCAATCATTTCACAATTTGCTTATAATGGACTGTTGTTTTCAGATTTTCCAAAAGATTCAAATATTTGAGTCTTGATTATATTTTATTGCGGTACATTATGTCTCTGACAGTATTTCCCCCCAAGCGATGTCACGTCAATGCATGTTGACGCAGCGGTTAGCAAATTTATAACGGAGCAGGCTAAATAGTAGTGGGGTGTAGTTTTCAGTGTTGAAATGTTGCTGTGTTTTTAAACAGTTTTGCACACCTTGCAATTTCTGAAATACACGACCTTCCATTCACAAATTACACACAAGACTTTCAATTCAGGGCTGTTCAACTAGCGGCCCGCAGATGGATATTTGTGGCCCGCAAACAAAATAAAGTTTTTACTTGAAATTCTAAATAAATATCTGTGATCCACCTTATAATTTTTTGTCAATTTATATTACTTTACTTGATATGCAGTCTTCAACTTACTCATTCTATTTGCAATTATTATTGCATTATTTCAACTTACTCATTCTTTTCTTATTGCACAACAACTACGGCCACAATGCTCCCGTTAAATTTATTAAATATTTGATAAAGTTTAGAAAATTTATATTGGTTTATCGTTGCTTATTATTTTTGGTATAAATAAAATAATTTTTTCAGGTTTTTGAGGTTTATTATTACTTATTATTTTTGGTATAAATAGAATAATCTTTGACGTTTTTGAGGTTTATTATTACTTATTATTTTTCGTATAAATAAATACTTTTTTGAGGTGTTTGAGGTTTATTATTACTTATTATTTTTCGTATAAATAAAAATTTTTTGAGGTTTTTGAGGTTTTTGAGGTTTATTATTACTTATTTTTTTTCGTACAAATAAAATAATTTTTTGAGATCTCATGAACTGACTTTTCAATTACCATCCTATCCTATTCTTTTTTTTGGCCCGCGAAATATTGGCAAAAGAAAAAAATGGACGGCGGTCTTAGATAAGTTGGACAGCACCACTCCGTGTTGGGTTAAAAATTCAAGCCCTTACCTGTAATAGAACCAGATTCTGCGTCTCGATTCACCATTTAGATCAGAATGAATCAAGTTCACAACTGAAAGCAAATTCGTTATAATTCAAGAATAAGTCGAGGGACAAGGAGATTCCGAGTTCGTGACCTCCATATCCCAAGTCCGACCCCGATAGGCGGATGGTATTTTCATTTCGAACTTGCTCATTCTTGAATGATAACATTCGAATTATAGAGATGGTACATGACTTCTTAAAACTAAGTGCTACCGGCTGAGGCAACATCACCCCACAACCATTAATAAACGTTAATTTAGGAATATGGTGTTCAGAATTAGGCGAAGCGTCATCATTAAAATAAAGATTTTAAATTGAGGACGTTGGCAGTAAAGAACTTATAGTCATATTTTATTTGTTTTAGATATCATATGCAGCAAGTTTGGATCTATAAAAAAATAAAGGTGGGGCAGTATAATATTTGTCCCTCCTTTTTTATTTTAATTATTAAACTTACTGGCACCTCAAAGGAGGGGAGGGGGATCTTTCCCCACTAGATCTTGCCCTGATATGTACTAGTTTTAATTAACTTCATATAAACAATATTTTTGGACCTAATTATTTACCGATTCAACTCTCCAATATAGTCTAAGAAATGATTATGATCATTTAATCAGTTAAACATAAAAGCAATTGACATTTCTGGCATGCGAATAGAGCAGTATGTTAATTCTAATATTTATTAAAATCGGTTTCAATTACAAGAATTGCTTTACATAATATTGCATTGTACACTCATAATAAAAAGCAGATGTAGAAATAAACTTTTTTGGGACGGGTTGGCAAACTTTGGATTTTTGCTATTGCCGCCCACTGTCTTTTTAATATGGCTCAGAGCACTCCTCCACTATGAAAATGTTTGGAAGATAAATAAGAATAATGCAATAATCGGTCATTATTACAAAATACGTAAATAAGTATTTTTTAAAAGAATACATTATAGCACTTACACAGCGCCGAATATTGCACAGTTCTTATTTATAGGTAACGAGCGTCAGAGGCATAGCATAAAATTATGTGTGACCCAACATAAAATAAAACTATACTTCCTCATCCAATTTTTAATATCAAAGTGCGCAATATTCACGGCAGTTGCTATTTCTAGTTCTTCCCATACGACCGCAGTGCGTTGTTGGGTTGGGTTGTTTTACTTCTGAGCGGCACTTTTTTGCACACCATGGTCTAAATGGCCGGGTCACATGGACCCCGAAGGCTCAGAGAAGGTTGGGGGAGGGGACCCACTGGAACAGCTGTTGGGAGACAGATGGTAGCCTCCCGTTAAGGCCATCCAGCGTGTTCTTTAACGTGCACAGGGTATGGCTCTCCCGCACACGGGGCCACTGCTTAACGTCCCATCCGACGGACGGCGGCCTTTCCAAGCCCATCGGTGTCCCCTACTGACCGTGGGCAGGGCGGGGAATTTTGCGGAGATAAATATCAACGCTGACCCAGCTGGGACTCGAACCTGGGAACTACAGATTAAGAGCCTGGCGCGCTACTGACTGAGCCACCCCCGCCCCACCGCAGTGCGATTTGGGTCATAGTTATTATGCCCCTAAAAGAAGTATTTACTACTACACATATTTATATAGACCAAGGCAATGGGGTAGTATTAAACAATTCACATCACATATAATTTTTTTTAGGAACAATATAAAAAAAAAAACTAAAAAAAATTAAATACTTCTTTGTTCAAGCATTTTTGCTAATAATTTTCAATTTTATCTAATATATTCCTGGGGTAAGGTGGCAAGGTGGCTCAGTCGATAGCCCGGCAGGACCGTAGTCTGCAGTTCCCAGGTTGAGTCCCAACTGTACCAGCGTTGAGATTTACTTCCGCTATCCGCTACCTTTGCCCTCGGTCAGAAAGGGGACATTGATGGGCTTGGAAACGTCCTCGGATGGGAAATATGCAATAATAAAGCCATGGGCCAATGTGTGGGAGTGATTCGATACTGTACATGTTAAAGAACACACTGGATGACTTTGATGGAAGGCTACCATCTGTCTTCTAACAACTGAACAGCGTGTTTTCTTCCCCAACTTTCTTCGAGCCCTTGGGGTTCTTGCAACCTGGCTATTTAGTGCATTCTGCGAAAAAAAGTGTCGATCAGAGGTAAAATAACCCACCTGAGGCAAGTGTCAGAATGGGAAACTTGTTATAATGAATTCCATTGAGAACTACAGGGGTTTATCAAAATAATGGAAACACCAACTGCGACTGGAGTACATGCAATGCACCGTATGCATATTATAGGACGACGTCACTCGCGATTTGAGGTGTATAAAGAGGAGAAGTACAATATCGACTATCACGTAGCAGTGCCACAAGCGCAGGTGAAACAGCTGTTGTGGTATAATTGTCGACAATATCAGAACTAAGTAACCTACAAAATCATGATCATTGGTGCGCCTCTTACAGGAGCTTCAGTAACCCGAATGGCAGAAATAATAGATGAAATACGAGGAACTGTATCGAAAATTATGACTAACTATCAAAAAGGACAGGGCGTTGCCTCCAAGCGTGCAAATTGTGGACGCCATAAGAAGTTGTCAGATAGGGATAGGCGAATGTTGGCACGGATTGTACAATAGAAGCACAAGACCACGGCACCGCAAATAGCAGCAGAGTTGAACACCAGTCGGAACGATCCCGTTTCTGTCAAAACAGTTCGTTGGGAACTTCATCGTGCCGGTATTTATGGCCGTGCTGCAATCCACAGACCTCTGATTACGAACTTCAATGTAAAAAACGTGTAAAGTGGTGCAAAGTACATAAATATTGGGGTGCTAAAGACTGGCAATGTGTCACGTGGTCTGATGTATCGTGCTAGATTCTGCAGGTTTTGTCTAGCGATAACCTAGAAACATACTACCCCGACTGTTTGGTTCCGACTGTGAAGCATGGGGGTGGATCCCTGATGCTATGGGGTGCCATATCATGGCATTCCTTAGGGCCATTAGTTATTCTGCAGGGTCTTGTCACATCGCAACGTACGAATCCATTCTTGGGGACCACCTGCACCCATTATTTCGGGCATTGTTCCCTAATGGCCATCCTTAGTTTCAAGCGGATAATGCACCCGTGCTTTGTGCAAACGTATCAAGTTGTGGTTTGTAGAGCATGAGGATGAGGTACAGCAGCTACCTGGTCACTTCAGTCTCCAGACTTCAATATTATTGAAGTTTGTAGGCTTATTAATAAGCCCACAAACTTCAACCACATACAGTACGTGTTTCCATTATTTGATAAACCCCTGTATATGATCTACACTGCAGAAATTCTCTAATTCTTAGCTGATATGTTTCGTTTTCTAGTGAACAGCTTAATCAGACACAATATAGAATGTCTTTGTGTCATCCAGTAAATAAGTTATTATATAAAAATCAAAACAGTCATAATAAGAGAATAAAACATGCTTTATCATACTGAGAGTACTATAATTTCTATCAGAGCATCATAGCAAGGCTCTTTCTGAACTGATGTTATTTAAGCTACGTGTCGACCCCTTTAACCGTTCATGTCGTCTATCTTACTTGATTTATGTGCCGTGGAGAACATCTAAAAGATCTGTCTCCGATTTATTTCAAAAGAAATATTCTTTCTTCGAAATCTTGATCTCAAGAACCATGGAGATCAAACAGACTTTCATCCATCACAGATTAGTTTGGTTGAAGTGTTTTACATCTGTCAATAAATATCTATGAATTCTGAATGCTTTTAAGTTTAGCTTATCACTGTGCCAACATGCACCTATTCGGCGCTTCATCATACTCGCAACATATCAAAATGCAATCCTTCTTTCAGTATTCTGTTGTTTTAGCAACTTTTCAACCTCGCCAGGATATAGAAAAAAATAAAGGGGGAGGGAGGAGCAATGAAATAATCGAGCCAGAAAGAAGTAAGGGATGCAATAGATTGGATTTTCATTGCTTATAAACATTTTCCCCTCCAATTTAGTGGACTTCAAAACATTTCTGGAAAAATGTGTGAAAAATGTTTAATATTTTTTGCCCTCATTAATTTCTCCAGCATCCCCCCACTTCCTAGATCCATCCCTGATCTTTACTGATAAACGTGAAAATTACAAAATTTACTTTTCAAATCCCATTTCTTCTGCAGAATATTCAATTTCGGTACAACTAGGAATAAACCGACATTTATTTCCTTTGATGGATTTTCAGATGTAAGGAAAAGAACAAATTCGAAGCTCTTTTGAGATTTTTTAATTCGCAACTCGTAGTAAAGCAATTATTTCATACTTTAATTTAGCTTTTATTTTCTAATTCGAAAAATGGTGAAAAAACCCAAAGTGATATATGCATTATATAGTTTCGATTGTGAGTGCTGAATGCACACTTTAAATATATATAAATGTTAAATATGTATTTACGCTTCTTTGTTATTAAAATACGTATCAAAGAACTATTCTGTTTTAAGCTTAATATGATAATAATTCTGAAAATGCAAACTATTCAATAAACCTACGATTAAGTTTAATATTCGTTCAAATGATTAGGGAATGAATTCCAAGTGAAAAATTAACGTCATGGTTATTTTGTTGAATTATTTTTGCATGAATGACAATGTTTAAGACAATTTTCCAACCTATTGCATCGTTTAGAAGTTTGCATAGTCAAGGTAATACTGTAGAATAAAAGTGATTTCAACACATTTAGAAATTACAAAGGAAAACGTGGATTTTAATGCGAAGTTAAGGTAGCATTATAAAATAGAACTGACTTCAACGCATCCGGTACATATGTCCAATACGCTCAACATTTAAAATATTCGTCCATCAGTGAACTCTATGTACACAGATATTAGAGTTCATTAAATAAATCCAAATCCCTTCCATCTGCAAATGACAAACATAATGATTGGCATCTCATTCTGATCCTCCAAGCAGTCAGTGATGCTTTTCGTAAAGAATCACTGACTAAGATGTCAGTATAGCCAAAGATGTTGATCCCTGCTCAGACCATCAAATTGGTCCCTCTTCCCTGATGTTGGAGGAATGATACTATGTCCCACATATCTCTTGATAGAATGTTTATCAAGAATCAGTTTGTAAACGAATCTTCACTCATTTGTGAAGAGAACAGTTGCTCACTGGGCATCAGACATGTGTTGCTTTTAATGCGAAGTTAACGTAGCATTATAAAATAAAACTGACTTCAACGCATCCGCTAAGTCAACTTTATTTTTTTATAACAAAAGTGAAGCAGACAATACAAAAAGTAACTGACTTTGACGCATTCAAATAACGATAAAGGTAAACACGGATTTTAGTGAAGAGTAAGGAGGCATTAAAAATAGAAATGAATCAACACATTCAGGTAAGTCCAGGGTCCGACGTATGCCTCACGCTTCCGCACGAAATGGTAGAGCGCCCTTTGGTACAATAGGCTTTTAATTTCATAAAAATTTCATAAAAATGTGAATTTTTGACTTTCACAACCGTAAAAAAAGGAAATATAATCGAAATGGAGGTAGAAATCATAATAAGTATTCAAACAGTGTTGTTACTAAATAGTAAAATTGATGTAATAAATCAATATATACATAGAGTATAACTTGCAATATTCAATATGCATTAACATTTAAAAATCAATTGTTCATTGGAAATTTAAATACTTCCTTTTTTTTCTCTCTGAGAATGAAAAGATTGCACTAAATTATCAAATTTAACGGGATATTTCCATGTTATGCGGATAAAAAACTGATTTTAATGCTGGCATATTAACTGACAGGTTCCTGTCAGACTTGTGACAAGAGGTGCTTGAGCGGGCATTTATTTTATTTATTTATTTAAAATACCCCCTCAAGCAGCTGCTTGCCACAGAGGTCTGACAGGAGCCTGTCAGTTTATATGCCACAGTAGAAGGTCTGAGAGGATGGCAGGACCTCAGTAGAAAAACAACACACACAACCATGCCTTAACCCGGGGCTCGAACCCAGGTCCCGTAGATCAGTAGCCAAGCGCGCTAACCACTCTGCCACGGAACGGCTACTTTTTACAACTTCGAATTAAGCGTTTTGTGGCAAAATTTCACAAGAAATGGAAAATCTCAAAAAATTCCCAAAATTTAGATTTTGAATAATATTTGTTTACTATTTAGAGAATTCTCGAAACTAAAACATTAAATATCAATGTTGCTACTGGTAAGAATTTACCTTAAAATTATAACAAATCGTTTTCTGAAATAAATGTACTTTTAGTAGTTTGGATAATGTTTTCCACTTTATGTCACTTTCGAAACAGCGTTTAGAATAAATAAATAAATACCCCCTCAAGCAGCTGCTTGCCACAGAGGTCGGACAGGAGCCTGTCAGTTTATATCTGCATTCAGATATTTTACCTTCAATAACTCTTTAAACATTGGAGATATTTTCTAAAATCGAAATATGAATAAATTAGATTGAGATTTTTAATTTAACTTCTGGAACATTTTTCTGCAAAATGAATGTTTTTTTTTTTAAGTCAGGGAGCTTTGAAAGTGATTTTCCTTTTACCTAATATGGAAATATACAGTAGTTTGATAATATGTTGTGTTGAGTTGTTTTACCTCTGAGCGGCACTCTTTTTTTGCACAAAATGGGATAAATGGCCAGGTCATAAGGACCCCGAGGGTTCAGAGAAGGTTGACCCACTGGATAGCTGTTGATAGACAGATGGTAGCATCCCGTCAAGGCCATCCAGCGTGTTCTTTAACACAGGGTATGGTCAAACACACGGAACCAATGCTTAATGTCTCATCCGACGGACGGCAGACTTTTCAAGTCCATCGGTGCTTTTCGAAGATTTATCTCAACACTGGCCCAGGTAGAGATCGAACCTGAGAACTGCAGATTACGAGCCTGGCGCCCTATCGACCGAGTCACCCCCGCCCCGGTAATATAATGTGTAGCATGCAGTTAATATTGTTTTAAAAGTTTCGTTTCGATTGTCAGGAGATAGAGGTCTTTAAAAACAGAATAATCACTTTCCATGAATACTTGAACGTTTGTTACTCCTAGTAATTAGAAAAAAGAAAATTTTGCTATTATTGAAATAAAGAAATTGCAACATTTAAATGATGGCGCCCGTATTAAGTTGACAACCCTAGACTAGTGCCTAACGTGTCTAGTGGGAAATTCGGGCCTGTGTAAGTTCCAGGTAAATCGCTGTTATTAGTAAGAAAAAAATAACGCTGCAGTTGTAGAATGGATTTAATCATATTCAGGCAATTACAAAGAAAAACATTCAATTTAGCAAAGAATCAAGGGAACGCTAAAGAACTGATTTAACAGAAGCTAAAATGACAACTTAGTGGGGATTGACTCAATTGGCTGTCTGCTGACATCGTAACTTATGCTCCCAGGTTCGAATCCCCCACATTGTGTAGTTTAGATTTTCCCCGCTGATATCAGGTCTTCCCATGGGGAGAAAGGGGGGACACCGATAGGTTTGGTATAAGTCGTGGTCTTTCAGATGCAAAGTTAAGCCGTGATTTGGTGTGCAAGACCAAGTCATGGCTTAACTTTTCATCTGAAAGACACATTTAAATAACACACTTGACACATTAAATAACACACTGTGCACATTAAATAGCACACTGTGCACATTAAATAGCACACTGTGCACATTAAATAACACACTGGATCTCTTGGCAGGAGGCTTCCAACTGTCTCCTAATAAAGGCCCAGTGGATCCCCTTTCCCAGCCTTCTTTGATCCGTTGGAATCCTTATGACAAGGGAATTTAGCCCATTCTGTACATAAATCTGTTGCTCAGAGGTAAAACATCTCAATCCACAGTTTGGTGAGGTTTAAGTATAGTTCCTCTTATCAATCTCAGTGGAAGCTTGGGATAAACAGATGGTAATCCGGTCCCGTAATTATTTGTTGACCGCATCCATCATAGTCTACTACTAATGCTCATTTTATGTGTGTTTTTCGGCTTAATTTACATTGCTTTTAAACATTTTTTCCTTATATTGAGTTACAATGTTTCATTTTAGGTACGTATAGACTTTCGAGTAATTTCTCAATTTTGAGAAAACCAAGTCAAATCAGCATCTAGATATACATTTTTGGTGCTTAGTCACAACGCTTTCAAAAGCCATGGATTTTCGTTACTTCACACAAGAATATACACTCTCTGACAAAATTATTACGAGCGCGTACCTAGTACTTCGCCTGTTTTCAGTTCTCTGCACATATTCGCGCTGAAACGGTTTTGTAGTACTATTACCTATCATTTCTCTCAGCTGATGAAAGGTAGCAGCTTTGTTTTTCTGTACATTTCAACAAACGTATGTCCCTATCTATTAGAGCCCATTTCCTTTTCTCATTTGCCACTATTGGAGGACTATTTTGAGACCTTTGTCATTTTGCATACACTTGGGATATTTTCCCCTGAAATTATCCGTTGAATTCCATCGCCTCCGTTACGGATGTTCTTGCCCATCGCCCTGCAACGACATGCCTCCTTTCGAAATCAGTCAGATCAGCCTTTTTACTCATATCGCACTTGACTTTGCTTTCCACCATACCTTTACGCCTTTTGTAGGTCTTTGCAGTGACGGAGAATACTTACGTCAGTAAGAAACAGAAATTTTGCATACATTGACATGTTTCATGGTACTTCGCTCACGGTTCAATGTTCGTAATTTGGCCAAGCACTGTATGTTACTATCTGTTACACTTAAATAGTTAGCTTAAAACATTTAGTATCGTCGGGAGTGAGACTCGAAACCACGTCTGGTAGTTACACGCCGGTATTCTGATATATATATATAAACCATCAACGGCTAACACTTTCCTAGTTAATTGTGACTATAAATCATCTAACTATTCATGAGTATCATGTTTACAAGATATTTCGTATGATACTCTACTATTGAAGTACCTATACACTTCTTCGCTGTGGAAAATTCTTTGATATACGAAAGAAATTCACCTCTTAATAAAAAGCGATGTCTTGAATCAGTGCACTTTCTGTTGATCTTTGTTCTTCCGTTTTATGTAGACTTTTGTGTATGAGAGTACTTAGACATATGAAACTGATTCATCTATAGAGGAAAGTCTTTTTTATTTTAGAAACCTTCTTCGGATACAGTTTACGGATGTCTGCTTTGATTTCATCAATCGGCTTGTCAAGGATCTGCCAATAGGTTGCGGAACATATACTGAAACATATCCCCATCAAGCGACGAATAACTATTTCAAACCTCCTGCTTAATAAAAAAAATCTCTTTCATAGTGTAGCTTTTGAAATCTCTGCTAGAACTGCAGAAAGTTTTGAAAATAAGACCCCATTATATATGAAAAGGTTACGAAATATACTCCATCAAAGGTATAAGTACTTAGCTGAGCTGTTTGCTATTTGAAAAGGTTTCAAACCATTGATTCAAGGCTATTTTCGACAGCTGAATTTATTGTTAAGTTTTCTATGTGTGCGAGCGCCAGTGGTTATAATTTACCTTTTTTCCCTTAGGGCTACAAATGGAATTACTTTCTAAAAAGAAGCTTTCCTGATATCCTAAATAGAAATAACTCCGAAAAATAATAATAAATATGTAGTTTGTTTCTACCCAGAGAGATAAGATCAACTCTATATAAAGGTTCATTACAAAGGTATCATATACAAAATTACGCGAAAATGAGGCTGAAGAAAATAGTTCTGTACATTGCCAGTTAATTCGAGGAGAAGTAGATATTTGAATGCAACAACTTTCATACTTACAAAACAGATCTGTTTAACTCAACTTAGAGGGAGGGAGGTAGCTCAGTCAGTAGCGTGCCAGGCTCGTAATCTTGAGAAATAAGGAGTAATGAACATTTCATAAGAATTGGAAATGTCGTTTTCCCAGGTTAGAGTTGAGATTTATCTCCCCAAAACTTCCCGCCCTGTCCTCGTTTAGAAGGGAACAAAGCTGGGAAAGACCACCGTCCGTCGGATGGGACATAAAAAACGTGGCGCCAGGTGCGGAAGAGCCATACCCTGTGCACGAGAAATAACACGCTGAATGGCTTTAATGGTAGACTATCAATTGTCTCCTAACAGCTGTCCAGTGACTCCTCCAACCTTCTCTGAGTCCCTGGGGTCCTTATGACCTGGCCATTTAGCCCATTGTGTTATTACTCAAGTCATTACTCAAGATTACGAGGCTGGCATTGCAAAAAGGTGATACTCAAGGGTAAAAGAACCCAAAGCTTAGTAAAGAACCACTAGAAAAAAAATTCTGAAAGAGCCGCAAGAATAATTCTGAACTTAAAACGTTTTTCAGTTAAGAAACTTGCATTTCTAATGAGTAATAAACTGGAAAAAAAATTTAAGAAATTAAAAAGCAAAAATGGGCATTTTTAATGTGTATGTTTATATGAATTAAAAATGTCGTTTAGTTACGCACTTAAAAATGTTTGGTAAAAAACTGGAAGAAATATATTGACATTGAGGATTTGTTTTAGCTGAAAGTTTCTTGCAATGAGCCGCGACTTTGACAGGTCTGCTACGAAAGCTAAAAGAAAAGCAAAAAAAAATATTTTTTTCGAGAGGAGAAAGACGATTACCTGTTTGATTTCTTCTCCCAAGTGTCTCGTACTTGAATAAATGTTAACTACCTCTGCTATTTCTTACCTTATTCTCCCAGGGAGCATAAAACTAGATGCATAGGTACAATCTGGCCAGAGGGCAGCTAAATGAACAGTACTGGAATAGTGAGTTAACTCAAATTCGAGAACAAAACAATATTTTATAAAACCTTTCTTGTATTTTTAATATAATATATATCATAAAATGTATTGTCGATATACTGGCTTAAAAGTTGGCTGTGAAGGGTTATTCAGATAGACATGTAGTTAATGTGTATGGAATTAAGACAATGAATTCGAATAAATCAAACTCAATCGTAGTTGAATTTGATACTGTTCAATGTAAGGAATTGTGGATGGTGAAAAAAAAGGTTATGAAAGGCCTACTGGACTTTACTTCTATAGTATTGTTCAGCCCCGACGTTGGATATTAGTAAACATGGCATCTTCCTAAAGATGTAGTGCAGCCTCGAGTTGCGAAGCATCCGGTTTTCTCATAAATTATATAACCTATATTTGGCAAAAACAGAAACAAAAAGAAAGGAAATGGAAATATGTATGGACAAATAATGGTAGAATATTCTTAGGGTAGCTGATGATTCCCCCAGCTATTCTAATTGAAAATGAGGAAAATTTGTTTGAAACATAAATCTTTGTATATTTGTAATTTGTATATTATATTTTTATATCTATGAATTGCAATGAAACCATATTGGATGATTTCGATGATATGTCTTGTCAGGGTTTTGGTGTTTATAGTAAACCTTCTGTTTTACATTTAAATATTAGAAGTTTAAGGAAAAACTTCGACAGCTTTTTGATCCAATTATAGCAGTTACTTAATAAACCAACAATCATTATATTGTTACGACAGATGAACGTGCTACAATGAACTCGTGATATGATGTATCGTTTTGAATATCTTGTGTGCATCAGCGTGCGAATTACAGCAACAACGACTTGGAACCCTGATTTGACTCAAAGTATATTCAGTGGTGAGTTCGGTGAATTAAAAAGAAGAAAGGAGTTGATTTAGTATTATGCGCGGTTAGTCGGCTTGAGTGTTGTTTTATAATTACTATTGTGTGTTTATCTTGAAAGAGATGTTTCTAGTCTGTGTCAAATAGTGAATTGAGTGTATTCAAGAATAGGAGAGAGAAGTTATGTTCTTTCTTACAAACTTGTACTACTACATAATAGAAGGCAGAGGTGATATGAATAAGACACAAGGTCGTAATATAATTTAAAGAAAATACGTGATATTCTTGTAAACAAAGTAAAGCAGGTTTTACTAATAATTGATTTTATGTAACCTGTTAATGCTAAGTAGAGATTTGTTTGATAATGAGCTTGATACTCAATTAAGATAGTTCGACTCTTAAGATTGAATGCCATATTAAGGATTTTGAAATGTTTTGTTCTATTAGCATTTGTCAATAGAAGATAGTGAATAATTAGGCATAAGCATATTTAGTTCAATATTTAAATTCCCATACTTCTTGTATAAATAATTATTAAATACTACTATATTTTGTGTTGAACTCACACTCAGTGCTCATCTGTTTAAATTTGTATCAATATTAACTGAAATATGGGTTAAACCAGAGGAAACAAATTTGTGTTCTTTGGAAGGTTATACAGGGTATAGGAACTGCAGATTAACTAATAAATCTGATGTTGTTGTGTTTATATTAGATAGCAAGAAAGTTGAGTTGATTAAGTTTAATTTTCAGTCAGCTGAATCAGTTGTGATTGAGATAAACTTGGGAGATAACTCTAAATGGTCAATTTTAGCTACATGTAGCTCAGTAGACTCTAAGGTACAGGATTTTGCTGACACTTTGATGCAATACATTGTTAATGGCACTGGTAGGAATATGATTGTTGTTGGTGACATAAATGTTCACACTTTAAAAAGGACACACAATTCTGAAATATATACTGATATACTTGAAAGTTTTGGTTTTGTGTCTTGTATATATGAAGTGACAAGACTTTCTTCAAATACTTGTATAGACCACATATATGTTAGATCAGATTATCAGATTAACTTCAACAGCTATGTAATTCAAACAGATATTAGTGATCATAACCTAATTGCTTTGGACATACTTGGCAGCAATATACTTAAACGAATTGATAAACCTAAAACTCATTAATTACAATGAAACTGTAGAGAGAGTTTGAAAAAAACTAAACGAAACGAATTGAAAAACTAAAACTCATATTAATTACAATGAAACTGTAGAGAGAGTTGTGAATTTAAACTGTACTGATATTTATAATAATTCAAATGTTAACATGGCATTTAATATTTTATTAACAAGTTAAAGGAATATCAAGATGTCTCTGAAAGCACCTTTAGGATAAACAGCAGAAACAAAAAGATAAAACCTTGGATGACAAATGCTCAACTCTAGGTAATAAAGAGAGAAATATTAAATATTATTAAATTACAGAAATTTAATTAATTTATTAAAATTTAATATACTAAATTACAGAAAGGTGACTGTAATATATTAATGAGGATAAGAAATTTAGGAACTCTTCAAGTAATCAAATAAAAAACACTAAACAAGAGTATTATCATTGCAGATTTTTAATAGCAGGTAATCATATGAGAAACAAATGGAATAAAGTAAATGAATTGACAAATAACAGCAGAGTTCAAACTAAATTAACAACTTTAGAGTGTGGTGACAATACAATAGATTTTGAGGCTAATCCTAATCTATTTGTTAATTTCTTTAATAAACACTTCTCTACTTGTGCAGTTGATTTGTTAAAAGATATAGATAGTGTACCCATATAAAATAATGATCATGTCTCTATTTCTATTCAAAATAGTATGATACTTATACCTACAACTGCATAAGTTATACACTGGGGAAACTGAAAAAAGAACACCATTAACAATTGAAGCGTAATACATGAGATTTATTTAGTAGAAACAACTTGTTGAGAAAGGACAGTGATCACACCTGTGAAGTGATTCAATACAAGCTTCCAATCTGGCATGCAATCGGTCATACAAATGCTGGATACAACGCTGGGGATACCATTCTATTCGCTTTCAACTTGGACGCGTAATTCAACGATGGTCGTTGCCCACCCGCAGTTTGTGGAAGAATCTTTGTGCGATCCAGTTCCAAAGATGCTCGATTGGAGATAAGTCCGGAGACCGTGCTGGCCAAGGGAGTTAGTGCACTGTCTGAAGAACATGTTGAGTTCCCCGGGTGGAGTGTGGGTGGAGTGTGGGCGGGCGTTATCCTGCTGCAATATCACATTTGGGATTCCACTCAAATATGGCAGGACGACCTCTCTTTCTTTCGGGGTGGGGGGCGGGTCTTTCGGGACCCGCCCCCCATGGGAAAAGCACGTATTCCGTCTTACGACACTACACGTGCTTGGCAAGAGAAGCCTAGAAGTAGAAGATGAAGTTTGTCTCAGAGGAGACCAGTAGGGACTTGGAGTATGGGTGGTGTTAAGGGGGTGCAGAGTGCAGCCCGGGTGAAAAAGGAAGATAAGTATAAGAGCGAAAGCAGCTCCTGGTCTCAAAGAAGAGAATTCCGGAGTCGTCAGACAAGCCAGCCTATGTCCCTCAAGTGTGCCCTGACACGGGCACTCTCAAAGGACAGTGAGACCAGCTCGCCTGCTGCCTCATTGATCCCCTGGGAGCCCCTGAGTTCGTTAGCGAACCCTTCCGTAATCGGGCACCTGAGGATGTAGTGCCCGACGTCTGCATCTGGAGCCCCACAGCCGCAGTAACTGTGGGTAGTGATCTTAAACCGCTCCAGATAATTGGGGAAACTCCCATGTCCCGTCAGGACCTGCGTCAAATAGTGGTCAGAGGACATCAGGGATAGACTGGCCCTTTTCAAGAATGTCTTTGTTTGAAGACCATTCTCAGTCGTATCCCAGAGCCTCTGTCACTTAGTAAGTATTCTTCGACGTAGTATAGACTTCAGGGTAATTTTAGAAGTCTTTACCGCTAGCACAGGTTGAGTGTTATTACCTGCTGAGCGGGCCAGTTGGTCTGCCCGCTCGTTCCCTTCATGACCTACATGTGCCTTGATCCAGGAGAAGGATACTCTGGGCATGTTCTGATTGCCTAGGATGCACTTGATTTCATTAACTATTTGATGCCTGTTGGTTGCATCTTCAAGTGCTAGCAGAGCTGCCTGGCTGTTCGTGTACAACTGGATGTCGCTATCATGACCACCGTCATTGAGGGCGCAATTGAGGGCCTCTCTGATGGCGAGCAGCTCCGCTTGGAAGGCTGAGCCATTATATGATACCTTCCTATTATAGTCATACACCTTGGCCCCTTGATTGTAGACAGTGAAGGCTAAGCCCACACCATCCTCGCTCTTGGAACCGTCGATGTATATCTCGGTTTCTAATCCTTATGGTAACTGTGTGGACCAGGACACACATAGTCTTCTTGTGGGATGGAGTTCCCACTTAGCGGTATTCATCCCATCTGCCATCCTCTCAGATCTTCTACTGTGGCATATAAACTGACAGGCTCCTGTCTGACCTCTGTGGCAAGCAGCTGCTTGAGGGGGTATTTATTTATTTATAATCCTCAGGGTCATACTGAACTCCGAGGAATGTTGCTTTCTTCTTAGCTTGCAGGACTCTAAAAATGGTCCCTTCTTTACCGACCATCAAAAATAGCGGAGGAATTCCTGCTAACACCAGGAGGGCATCCGTAGATGTGGTCCTATAGGCCCTGGTGATTCGCAGTAAAGCTGGTCGTTGGGCTGCAATCAGCTTTCTACACGTTATGGAGTGATCCATCGGGCGCCAATACGCACCCGCACCATAGGTTAAGATCCGCTCCGTTCCACTGAGATAAATTTCTTTGAGAACTTCGCTTCTGAGTCCCCATGAGGCGCGAGCTATTCGCCCCAATTTACACATAACATTTGTGCATTTTGCTTTGAGGTCCTGCAAGTATGGGATCCAGCTCATCCTCTCATCCAGAGTGATCCCCAAGTACTTAATAGTCGTCTTATGGCAGATATTTTTGCCTTGTAATTTAAAAATAGGGTATCTCTTTTTGAGGACACCCTCTTTTGCAACCGTTATGGCTGTTGTCTTTGCAAAACTGAATCCAAGCTTATTGTGCAGACACCATCCTTCTAGTATAGACAATGCTGCATTGCCAGCAGTCTCCAGTCTCGCTCTGGAGGGTACTGTTATTACAAGCAGCATGTCATCAGCATAGGCCTGGAGCCAGACGCCCTATGGTAGGATCAATTCCAGGGCAGTATCGGCGACCAAGTTTCAGAGGAATGGCCCACTACACGAACCCTGTGGGCAGCCTCTTTCCAAGTTTCTTGAGGCTGACCCGCTAGCATGTGAGTATTTGACCATCATCTCACTGATGTAATTGGCCACTAGAACGTAAATGTTCCTAGAACAAGAACATTCTTTTAGTCTACTGAGAATCGCAGGCAACCAGACATTTCGAAGGCGCCCGTCACGTCCAAGGCTATAAGAGAGGTATGCATCTTGTGCATTTATCTCCCCTCGGACCAGAGCATGATCCGGGCCAGAACCCAGACTGGTCCGGGTCCCGGTCCGGACCCAACCCTTATCATCAGGAATCACCTCCACCCAGTTGGCTCTCGCAACCACCCCTGACCCACCCCGGACCTAGAGGTAGGACAGGAGATGCCTCACGAACCGATTGAGCTCAGTGAGCCAACTCAGACTGCCCATTTTATTGAAGCAGTGGCCAAGGACGGTGTATTAGGCTGCCAGCTTTCCTGACCCTCAACCGCCAGGATCCCCTTTTCCACATTACAGGTTACCTACGGTAAACTGGTGGGTCACTCATAGGCGTGGCAACCATGATAACACTCTCACCTGCCCTAAAGGATCACCTGCCCCTCATGTCCAAAGGACCAAGGACTCCTATCCTCCCCCGTGTTAAAGAGATGCGACCTCAACCTAAACTCGCCGAAGGAACCAGAGACCAGTGAACCTGAAAAAGAATAGAAAATATGGGAGAGGAACTTGTATCTCTTGATACAAACCTCCTCCACCATAAAGTAACAGACCTGTAATTTTTGGGCTCTCCCCTTAGCCACCTGGCGTCTGTACGCCTCTACTCTTTTATAGTGTATTCACCTCGCACTTTTTCTTATCCTCAGTCCTGATACTGCAGTCTCAGATACCTTTATCTTACTGCCAGTATTATTTTTCTTCCATACCAAATTTTTTCTCATCCAACTCAATATCTACTCCTCCATTTCAACTCATCTCTCTTTACCAATCCTTATCTTTAACCTTCCTGTGCATTTTATTTGCACTTTTCTCATTTCTCCTCGCTCACTACTTCATCCTTCTCTCCTTCAGCTCCTATTAATTTTCCGTTCTTACAGCCCACCTCCAGCTGTACTCAAGCCATATGGCTGTTGACTTGCAGTCAACTGACTTCCACGCACCTTGGTGCTTCCCCTGTGGAGTCTACTCTGAATGGGAACTCTTAGTCTGGCCTTTCCGTCTCGGCCTGTCCAACATGAGTGACTCTAGTTGGCATAGCCCTCAACTTCACTAAGGCACGCAAGCCCCCCTCCCCCACCACAACAAGGTGGTTCCCTTCGAGGGGTGGTATATAGAACCAAGTTGACTTGGCTCCCAGGGTAGAGACTCTTATTCTGACTTTTCCATCGATAAATCAATCGACCGGGGATCCCACTCCCAGCCGCGAGCCTTCAACTTCGTCCTCTCCATAGTTCCATGGGACAAAGGCCCTCCGCTGCAGTCTTCCGACCCACAATTTCACCGAGGCTGCACCGATGAGCCCACTGGACCGGGTTCCCCAAGCCCAGTCTGCAGACCCTCAGCCACAGCCCCTCCACTGGGGCTGCAACCCGGAGCTTCTCAGGGGACAAGTCGATAAGCCCACAAGTCTGGAGGCTCTCTTACCAGTCCGCAGGTCCTCAACAGGTCCCTCCACCAGAGGTTTCAAGATCTCGTGCAAACTCGAAACTAACGAGCCGTGACCCTACTTCACAAAGGCACCATTCAGCCCCCCCACGTCAAGGTGATCCCCTATCGGGAGGGGTTCATTGCGGAACAGTAAAATGTTTTTCAGAACACTCCGTCATGGATAATTCTGACTCTTTGGGTTTGGTTGTTTTACTTCTGAGCCGCACCCTTTTTGCACAGAATGGGCAAAATAGTCAGGTCACAGGACCCCTAGTACTCACATAAATTTGGGGGGAGGGGATCCGTTGGGCAGCTATGAGGAGACAGATGGTGGTCTCCTGTGAAGACCATCCAGCGTGTTCTTTAACGTGCGCAGAGTATGGCTTTCCCGCACATGGGGGCCACTGATTTACGTCGCTTCCGATGGATGGCGACCTTTTCAAGCCCATCGGTGTCTCCTATTGATCAAAGCAGGGTGGGGAGTTTTGCGGAGACAAATCTCAACGCTGGCCCAGGTGGGACTCGAACCTGGGAACTGCAGATCGGGAACCTGTCAAAATACCTACTGAGCGACCCTCCGCCAGACACTCTCCCTGAGTATTCACAATTGTAATTGGTTTTTGCGCCCAATTACAATTGTGAATTATAACTGAATTTTATCCAAGGAGTCAGTTGAGACTAAATATTTTTATTCAATCAAAATTAGTCAATAAAGTCCTAAAATTCTCCATAATTTCACGTTGTACAATTAAATTGTGTACTCTGATTAAATAGCACCAAATGTTCATCAATACAGGTTACATTAATATATATAGGGTTCTGGATGGCTCAGTAGATATTGTGCCAGGCTCCTGATCTGCAGTTCCTAGGTTCGAGTTCCATCTTGACCAGCGTTGACATTTTTCTTCGCAAAATGCCGTCCTGCCCTAGGTCAATATGGGGCATAGAGGGGTTTGGAAGGGCCAACATCCGTCGGATGGAACTATCTCTAGACGCGGCCCTGTATGAGGGAGAGCCATACCCTATGCACATTAACGAACACACTGGATAGCCTTGACGGGAGGATACCATCTACTCATAAAAGTAGTTCAGTAGGTTCCCTTCCATAATTTCCGCTGAGCTCTCGGTGTCCTTGAGATCTAGCCATATAATGCCCATTATGTGCAAAAAAAAGCCGCTAAGAGGTAAAACAACTCAATTTAATATGAGGTTTACATGAACTATGACGATAGAGTTCATGGTCTGTCAAATCATTCACCGAAGTTAAAGCCCTCGTTATGTTATATTTATGTAATTAAATACTATGTGCACTGTAATTCATCAGCATTATAGCGTTTTCATTTTAGGTTTTACCTATTTGAGAATAATATTCATATCTGTCGTTTCAAGAGCTATAAAGTTAGCGTTTTAATGTTTCTGATGAGGCAGTCTTTTAAAATTATTATTATTGTTGTTCTTTTAGTCATTTTTTGTGTTGCTACTTCGAAAGCAATGAACGAAATGAAAGCTAGAAAACCTTAAAATGCAATCGCATATTTAAAATCCACTAGACTAAAATTATATTTTATTACCTTTAAAACTGAACATTGTTTTTCCTCTTTTTCAAAGTAAAAAGTAACATTTAAAGGCAAGACCAACACCATTGAGGAAAAACTGTCTTCAATGGCGTGATTAGATATGCAGTATGATACAAATCAGGAGATTGTAATTGCGAATCGCACCCTGCTGAAAAAAATTTCTTCTCTAGTTAATAAAGAAATACTTCTTTATGCCATTTTATTTATTTATTTTTTCGTCTTTATTATTTCGATTTTTATCACTTGTGCGAGCAATAAAATGAATGATGCTAAAATGTCTTTATGAATAATTTTCCCTGAAGGAAAGAGAGCGATAATACGAGTCATTGCCCTAGGTATCAGAATACGCCGGAACAGCCTTTCGTATCTCTCTGTAGGCGTAGTGCCCGAAATATCTGATTTTCTTTTCGGCCTTGAAATCAACGAAGTTGTATCATACTCTTTCAATATCTCTATATATATGTCGAAGAAATATAAAATGATTAAAGTTCAGGAAAAATGTATTTCTTCACAAGAAACAATCAAACCAGAATAGTGATAATCAATGCAACGAAGTCTATGAAACACTGGCTTAACGAAATTGTTTCCAAAACAAGGCTTCGTAAATATGTAGTTTCATATTGATCGTCATCAGGTTAAATGTTAAATATTTTTGGGCCAATTTTAAATGATACACGGTATAGATATAGAGACTTATGGATTGCATTGCTTTAATTCATTTCCCAGTTGTTTAAATATGATTCACTAGCAAACAGCTTCAAAACTTATTTTATTATGATGTCTGCTCCCAGATTCGAGTTTCAAGTGAGTCTGCATTGAATATCTTCTCTGCTGTCCATTTTATCCTCGTTGAGAATGGGTACATTATTTAGCTTGGAAAGACTGCCGTCCATCGGATAAGATGTTAAGTCGTGGCTCTAGGTGCAGGAGTGAAATACCCTGTGAGCGTTAAAGGAAACCGAAGAAGTCTGGTAGCCTTGATGGGAAGCTTCCATCTGTCTTCGATTAGCTGCCCATTGGTTCTTATGCAAACTTTCTCAGAGCCTTCGTAGACTGTTATTTATTTCATTCCATGAACAAAAGTGCAGTTCAGAGGAAAATAAGCACAACCCAACCTTAATTTATTTTAGTCTAAAACTCTATAAAAATAATAAACAGTGATAATACTAAAATCTTTGATAAGCACAGCTCTAAAGTCAAAATTCTCGACAATTTAAACATAAAAATGAAGGCACCCAACTATTTAGTAACGAAATTAGTAAGATGTTAAGTCGTGGCTCTAGGTGCAGGAGTGAAATACCCTGTGAGCGTTAAAGGAAACCGAAGAAGTCTGGTAGCCTTGATGGGAAGCTTCCATCTGTCTTCGATTAGCTGCCCATTGGTTCTTATGCAAACTTTCTCAGAGCCTTCGTAGACTGTTATTTATTTCATTCCGTGAACAAAAGTGCAGTTCAGAGGAAAATAAGCACAACCCAACCTTAATTTATTTTAGTCTAAAACTCTATAAAAATAATAAACAGTGATAATACTAAAATCTTTGATAAGCACAGCTCTAAAGTCAAAATTCTCGACAATTTAAACACAAAAATGAAGGCACCCAACTATTTGGTAACGAAACTAATACCATTTAAACTGAGGTAAAATATTTCATCATAGCAGCGCTTTTCAAAATTTTCTCCAGAATATGACTTTACTTTTCATATGATTAGCATTTTATTTCTATAACGTTTATAAAATGCATTTTTCTGTTAACTTTCGAAATGACATTATCATTTTAAAGAAATTTTCGTATTAATATGACCTAATCTGAAATTGAATTGATTATTAATTCTTGCATTTTTCAAAACTTATATTCTCCATATAATTATAGTTTTAAGAATGATTGAAATGTTTACAAGCAAAGATTCTTATGCATTAGATTACATTAGAAAAAAATATTTGATGAACGTTTTTTTTTTGTTTTGTTTCGTTTATACATTGGTTTTTCTGAATAGTTTCCTAGAAAGAGATAACTCTAAATACTTGATAAAAGAATAACTTTAATATTGCTACCCCATATTGTTTACAGAAAAACGTTTTTAGTTAAGTATAATTTATGTTAAATTATTTTATTGCACAAAACAGAAAAAAATACTTTTCAGAAATTTCTATGTTACTATTGCGATATTGGAAGGCAGGTAAATTCCACTAAAGAAATTATAATCTGAAATGAAATATTACCCAATAAATCTTTAAACTGAGAGACACTGTAGATATAATTCGAAATAAAAATAAAAAAAAAACAAATAAATTGAAATTAAAAAAAACTTCAATTATTAGTGAAGTCGCGATAATTTTTTCTTAAAAAAAATAGAAAAGAAAAAAACTCATAGTTTTTATTTTCATTCACTAATAATTTCAGTTTTAAAGGGCTATATTTCTTTCTCTTCATTTCGATTTCTTGTCAGCTCTTTCCTTCTTTGAATAACTGTTCTAAAACGTCTCCCCAAGCTGTTTCTGTGATATCCCTTCGGAGCTTTAAGAGCCGTTTCTCTCTTTTGTTCTTTCGGTGTATAGACGTTTTCTTACGGAATTTATGTGACAGGCGTTACGTGAAAGCTTTCCCTCTTGCTTTTATGCCTCTGTTTGATCGCCGCTTCAGCAGAGCTATGCCAGACGTCAATGTCCCCTCTCAGATCCTTCACAAGCAGCATTTCTTGCCGTCGCAGCCAATGTAACCAAGTTCTCTCTTTTTCTCGCTACCAACTCGTAATAACGAACTACATTCTAAGCGTATTCTTAAGATCGATTAGAATGATAAAAAAATCAGTTGCACGATTGAAATTTGAAACATGCTGTGATGGTGTCAGCGATCTCAATTGCACTTTACAATTCCATTCCACGTATTTCGAAAATAATCAAAAGGACTCACCTGAATGGCATTTTTGTTGCATGATAGACTAAATGGCCATGCTGTAAAGAAGACATAAGGATGAGACGATTGTTGTGGAAATAGTTTTATGGGTAGTTGTTAGGATAGATGATAGTTCTTCGTCAACGCTGATCAGTAAGCTATTTAGTGAGAACACGATACGGTTTTATTGCAAGCCCAGCACGATTGATGACATACCATATGATCCATCGGTGTTGCACAAAGGAAGACATTCTGAATGTTAGCAAGCTCGGAATACAATCTAATAACTCATTATTGAAGCCTGATGCTGTACCGTTTGTAAAAATGGAATTCTTCCGAGAAATCGCAGGCTTACCCAAGATTTGGTAACAAATAATTACAATTTTATGGAAAAATAAGCTGGCTCACAAATTTTAATATTATTCAGAAACGTTTATACCATTCAAAACAAAGTTTCAGTGCTTCTGGTATCACCGAGGAACATTTTAAGCCTACGTTATTTAAGTATTTTAAAAATTGGAACTTACGATTACGAATTAGTAAAAATCGATGAAAAAAAACTTTCTATGAGGTAAAAAGTAAAGGAAGTTCTCTCATAAACCGCTTTGTCTCAGCAGAAACCGTATTTCGCTTTATCAGAAAGGTGTTCCAGCTACGTTCGTTCCACTTTAACTCTGACAAGTAGCCCACTTCATTTGTTTGAACAATGGTCCTGTTGCAACACCTGCGGAGCAGTAACGATGTGCAATCAGAGAGAATAGCTTTCAAAATTCATTGATGTAAAATATATTAATACTATACACTACAGGAAATAAAAAATATAACATTTTCAAGAAATTATGCAAATGTGACGAAATTTAGGTATTCGGTGTATATGTAAATGCATGGAAATTATTAGGTTTGCAGAACGATCGAAACGATTGGACAGGCGACAGCTGAGGTCACAGATGCGGAGCAGTCAAACACAGATAAAGGCAACCAAAGCTCCCTGGTTGACAAAACGTTGTATAATTCGTTCTAAAACTTGGTGCGGGGTGCCATTAGTCGGACATCTCGGTCAGAACTAGTCATCATAAGGGGATCTCTAACTGCCCAAAGTTATGTTACCAACATTTTGCAGTCAGTGGCTTTCCCATTTGTTCAGCAGCACGAAACATTTTAGCAGCAAGATAATGCCCGTCCCCCACACATCCGCATTATTTTACAGTATCAACAAGAGCAAAACGTTCAGATACTACCATGGTCAGCACGCTCACCAAACCTTTCACCTATTGAATACGTCTGGGACATGATGGGCCGACAGCTCCAACAACACTCAAGAGGTGCGCCAACCACTGTCGCTGAAATGGAACAGCGACTTCGCGCTATTTGGCGTTCTACCCTCAGTAGGACATTATACAGCTATACGATAGCCTTCCATGCCGTATTCATGAATGCATTGCTGCGCAGGGCGGTTGAACATCATACTAATTATACCACCGCATAGTTAAACACAAATAAAAAAAAATTGGTAATTTTCCATATTTCTTTGATAATGTAATCAATCGCACATGCTAACAGCTGCCTGCTTTTCAATAAATATTAAAATTAATATATAAATATTTTATTGAAGCGCAGATTAATCCTTCCAGGTGTTGCAATTTACTTTTCCTGTAGTGTATATTTGCAAAATATTTCTGTATAGTTGAGGTTGCTATATATGTGATCTCATTATCTTTGTATTTAAATTAGTTCATTTATAACTTGATTGTTCGTTTTTGAATTCAAGCTCGGTTTATTACTAAAAATTGTACCAATATAAATTTCTATCAACACCGAGTTTCGTTTTCATGTTTTTGCAATTTTTCCCTGTTATTTTAATTGATAATTTGGCTTAAAAACGCCAATATAAGAATGTTGATTATATTCTGAAAACTTCAAAAGCCTATTCCGTGAAAATAAAAATATTCTCTCGAACACCGTAGGTCGTAGAAAAAATTATTTTCAACGCTAATATTTATGGTCATTCAATCAATCCAGTTACATCATTATTGATAAATATACTGTATATACAAGCATTATACAGTATATAAATATACATATAGTGTCACGCTCTTCTGTTATTCTGACCCTGATGTAATAAAATCTCACATATTCAGTATAACCAAATAAATATTATTGAAGACATTTTCGGCATGTTTGTTCAACTGTCAGGGAAAGTATCACTCTTAGTTCAACTTCGATATCAATTTTAGAGGAAACATTGCCTTGAACCGGGTGGGACACGAACCTAAGACCTCCTGATGACATGTCAAGTGCTCTGACCGCTGAGCTACCGGCTGCCGATCAAGATCTCCTCTAATTGATGTTGTGAATCTTCAACCTACAGTACACAGTTTCTGTGTCTCATGAAGGCATTGTCCCAACTGCTCACAGCTTCAAGAACCGTATGACAAGCAAGTATAATCATAATATCAATTAGAAGAGAACTTGATCGGCGGCCGGTAGCTCAATGCTCACAGCACTTGACATGTCAGTAGGAGGTCGTGGATTCGTATTTCACTCTGCTCAAGACAATTTTTCCTCTAAAAAATTATATCGACGTTGAATTAAGAGTGATGCTTAACAGTCAAATAAATATTATCTTTTTTTGAAAACCTTATGAGGCATTATATAATTTCTTAATTAAAATTTTGGTATTTCAACTACTAGGGGAAAGAAGACAAGCATTTGGACACTCTATACAATTTAATTAAAAAAAGGGCCACCAAAATTACTAACATAAAATCATGATATTGTATTTAACGAATTTTTAAGAGTTTTTAATAAAAATGTCACTAAAGTGAATAGCTATCAATAAATTAAAATGCTCAGATGTGCACTCTCAGACGTTCTGTCATCAAAGAGTGTCGACCGGACAAACAAAAATCGCAAAATATTAGCCTTGATATCCTGATCAAGTTTCACGCCGTCATTAACTGTAGCTCTTCCAGTGAATCCAGTCTTCGTCATGAAGGTAATTACAAACTTCCTCGCATGTTGGACAAATCACATCTTTTTTTTCGTCATTTTCTACGTCTTTGTTGCAGCTCTGTTAAGTGGAGTCGACAATGGAAGTGTTTAGGTTTTTTTTTTTGTGTTCTGGTAACCCCTGAATCTAATCTTAATTTAATCTTTCAGTGAAGCTTTACAGGAAACGCAATCATGGTCCCTAGTTACTTATCTTTTCCCTTTCTCTCTTATATGTGATTAGGTTTGGGAACAGGACCAATTTCTACAGCTGTAACTTTCAGAGTCTGTTTGGTCCCTGATAGTAAGAGTTGATAGTAATTGCATGTCTTTATTCATTGTAATGTTATTGACTATAAAGGGAAAGCGCCTCGTGCTCCAAATTTCTCCAAAATCAAATGCAGTGAAGAAAATAAAAAAAAGTAAAGTCCCAGTTATTCGGAATTCAAGCAACAGTCTCATGCAACCAGAAAATTTTGAAACTAATTACTTTTGTTCAACAGCACCTATTCTTCTCTGCTCAATAACAAATGCAGTTGCACATCATGCAAAATCTAGTTTTGCATGGGAGAAGAATGTCCTGCATACAGGCAGACATCGGTACAGTCGCTCAAAAAAGTATCCGAACACCGTGGTTGATTACAGAATTCAGAAAAAATATCTGGCAACGATTTTTTTTTAGAAATGTGATCTGGCAACCTTCGTGACACCAGATCACATTTCTATAAAAAAATCGTTGCCAGATATTTTTTCTGAATTCTGTAATCATGCATAGCGTTCGGATACTTTTTTGAGCGACTGTACATTGTCTAAAAGAGCAGACATGAAATCCGCATCTATACCTTCTGATCTTAGGTTTATATCTTCAACCATTTCTTCTGATACCATACCATCAACATCAGGTGATCTTCACGAATAGTCTTCATTATCTGTTAATGAGATATCAGGGTCTCCAGATTACCTCCAATAAAATAATGCTCTGTTACAAACTTTAATTGTAAATAAATTTGGTTTTAACTAACTGTTTTAAATTATTTGTTCAATGTATTTACGGAGTTCGATTTCTAGGACAGATAAACAGTTAAAAGGGAACCCTTATTATAAATATCTTCATGTGAGATAAATAGAGTACATATATTACTTTTCGCCTTATTTTTTTTTGTATGTTTCCGTCGGTTCATAATTCGATTCGTTTTGTGTGCTGCAGTTTCTTTCACTGGCATGAAAAGCGGTTAGCAGTGTGAATTAAAATTTTTGTCATATTTTACAATAGTTATATTACTTTATAAGGTGTTTCTAAGAGTAAGTCGCAAGCAACCGGACACTTATCCTGCCTCCTCAATCCCCATAGATGTCGAATAACTGGGACTTTATTTTGAATTGGAAACTATTAAGCTTGTACTCTCCTGCTAAACTCGGAACGTAGCCTATTGCATTTCTAAGAAGAATCTAATTTATCCTGAAAATAAAATTAAGAACAAATTAAGGAGTAAACGAAAAAAAAAGGAATGAATATCACGCATTGTCGACTCCACTTAACAGAGCTGCAATAAGAATGTAGAAAATGATGTAAAAAAAGCTTGATTTGTCCAAAATATGAGGAAGTATATAATTTAATTACTTTGCTGACGAATACTGGATTCATTGGAAGAGCTGCAGTTAACGGAGGCATGAGACTTGATCAGGATATGAAGGCAAATATTTTGCGATTACTGTTAATCCTGGCAGTCTTAGACGATGATTTGCGCACACTTTGACGACAGCTCGCTGAAAGTGCGCATCTGAGAATTTTGATTGTCAGTTGCTCATTTTAGTATAATTTTTAGTTGAAACTCTTAAGAGAATCATCAAATACAATATCATAATTCTATGTTGGCAATTTTGGTGGTCTTTTCTTGATTGGATTTTAAACTTTCAAACTGTGTTTGGTCCCTGATACTGTCATGCACTTCAGCTACATAACCATGGAAAACCCTATAAAGTAATCCTGTTATTGCAACCTATGAGAAGGTTTTTAATACACACTGCTAACCGTTTTTCATGCCAGTGGAAACCACAGAGCTCAAAATCGAAAAAGACCGTTTCCAGTAATTTTGAAGAAATATGTAGCATTTCTTTTGATGAATGTGTCGAGTTTACAGGTCCTTGTGTAAGTTGCTGATTCTTACGTACAATTGGTGATCTTAGGCATTTATTCTTAACATTCCGTAATGGGTCTAGAGTTGTCTTGCTCGCATACCCCATACTAGGGATGCATTTATGATGGTAGATTTGAGTTGTCTTATATATTACAGACAGTACAGAGTAGCTTGCTCTTGATGGGCATCTTTGAGTGCTTATCTCTAATGACTGAGTTCAAATTGCATCTAGCTGTCCTTGTTTTATTAAATACTTTTTTAATATGCGGCTTCCGCTTTAATTTTTGGTGCAGCCCAATTCCAAGGTACTCCACTGAATCTTTCCTTGGGATATTCGTATCGAAAATGTGAATGTTTTGAAGCTCCCTTCCTGCTTTAAGCGTGAAAATTATATTCGATCTCTTGTCACAATTGTTTTTTATTCTCCATCTTGAAACTATTTCTGCGTTATGTCCAATCCCTCTTGCAATCTTTGGACTGCCAGATCATGGCTGAGAAATGGCGACAGTCGCTTTGTGTTAAACACGTTCGTGTGCGGTTCTAGAAGGCTATTGTACAGTTGGAAATTAAATTTTAAGTTGTTGTTAAATTATGCATTACTAATAAGCTCACTGGACAAAAAAATTAGTCATCTTCCTCCATAAGAAGGTTACGTCCATTTGACAGCAACAAAGGGCACACTAGTAATAAACGCGTCCTACAAATAGCTGTGACATGCGCTACGTGGTTCATAGAGTGACAAGAAGTGGTTGTATGCCATGTGTGTATTAGTCGCTCCGTGAAACATGAGTCGCGTCAAAGATGTGAATGAGTGGCAAAAAGGTGTTATTGCATTTGGCCGAGCCAAAGGGCATAGTGCATAAGAAGTTTCTGTCTTTGCAGGTGTGTCGAAACGTACTATCCAAAGGGTCTTCCAGCAGTGGCATACATCACAATCCACCGCTAATCGTCAAAAAACTGCGGCAGAAAGATTGTGCTCACCAATAGGGACAACCACAGTGTGTCATCACTGTTAGGGCAAACCGCTTTTCAACAAGGCAGGAATTGCTCCAGTCATCAATGCAGGCCGACATCAAGCTGTTCCCGAATGAACACTCCGAAGTGAACTGCATGCCATAGATATCTGGAGCAGAGTACCGCGGAAGAGACCCATGTTAACAGCTCTGCACAAGGCTGCACGGCTATAGTGGGCGCATCACCTCAAAAACTGGACTATCGACTCTTAGAAGCGTGTGATCTGGTCGGATGAGTCACGCTTTTGCTTGTAATCGAATGATGCGAGGCGACGGGTACTTCGTAGCCGCGTGAAGTATTCCATGCAGACTGTGTGCAAGGTTCTGTTCAAGCTGGGGAAGACTCTGTGATGTTCTGGGGGTGTTTCACGTAAGAGGAAATGGGTCCTATGGTTGCGGTAACGTCATACTTGAACCAGAAGTACTATATGGAACTACTGGGCGACCACATGTTGCCTTTTGCGCAGCAACCCCACAGTGAACACCAGAAGGATACCCCAGTCTTCAAAGACGACAATTGTCGCGTGCACAGGGCTCGAAGTGTGTCGGATTGGCACGACGAGCATTCTGAAACCTTCGAATATCTCGACTGGCCCGCCAAATCCCAGGATTTGAATCCCATAGAAAACTTGTGAGACTTTTTGGGACAACGAGTGAAGCGCGGTCTCAGCCATCCTACCAATCCGACCGAACTGCGGCATTGCTGCTGGAAGAGTGGATGAATATTGATGTGCACTACATCTGCACACTGATGGCATCCATGCCAGACAGGATTTCGGCTGTTCTTCGGTCGCACGGAGGTGTTACGCTCTATTAGGTGACATTCAGCCAGGGTTGACCAATTGTTTTGTCCGGTGAGCTTATTTCACAAATCAAATTTATAATAGCAGAGTAGTATCCCAGCTATATTGCAAAGATGTTTGTTTTCAAGAATCTACTGAATTACGAAAGGAAAAAGACGACAATGATATCGTCCCAAAGAAGAAAATTAAAATGTTTTATAGATATAATATTTCTTTTGATGTACAGAATTCTACTTATTATTTAACGTTGTATGTATATATCTACCTCAGTTATATGTTACAATTTAATATTTTCCTGCAATCGAAACAATGTGATTTATCTTGAAATTTTACATGTTTAGTATTTTTGTTTTTCTAATAAAAACATATATTTATTTTTTCTAATATGTACTTGTGTTTGTGTAGCTCTGAAATTTCCTTAAAATGGGTAATGCTACTGCATTAATATATTTGACTAAACCAAGGGTTCACAACGAAGTCGTTTTGTAAATTAATTGTTTTTTTTGTCACAAATCCCTCTACATGGAGAGTATTTTTTCAACTAGTCTCGTAGGCTAGGGCGGCGAGAGGTAATTCCGTCTTGATAAGGGGGTGTTTGTGACACACAGAGTATGGTAAAGGGGAATGTTCAGCTCAAAAATATTTGGAACCACTAATTTAAATTATTTTTATGTTAAAAATTTAAAGCAACAAACAAAAATAGACATTTGCCACTATTTTCTCCGACTCGTAATTTAATTTCTGTGCAAAAACAATATTTATGTTTCAAATTCCTTGAAACGTGATTTCATTTCAGAAAACAGAAATATTTTCTCTTAGTTGTATGAATGCCATTTCTAAAATAAGCAAACACAACGCACACCGTTGACATAGATTAATAGTGTTCTGCGGGTTTTAATGAAACAACTGATGCGCCGTGTGAAAAATTATTTCAACCGTAATTATGACAAAATGAATTCCCCATCTTGTGCCTCTGGTAAGGAAGTCGGTAACTACTAATTGCATTAAAGGAAGCAAAAGTGAAATACCGAATAACTTAATTATGTACGCGTAAGCTTTGTGTCAGCTGTCGGAGTTGAAAGAAATCCAGTCTCTCCTGACACATGCCTGAAGGAAAATATTAAGATCACCTGGAAATATGGATAATCTTACAGCCACTAGTGCAAACCAAAGCAGTTTGCCGGGATACGCTCACATTAATGTAGGGAACGAGGTGTCTACGAAGAGTTTCCACAGTGTATTTAAACATTACGCAGATAAGTGTTCGTTATTTTTACGTTAAAAAATTTCAATGTTGAATTTAAATATTATAATTATTTTTATTTTTATTTCCATATTCACATTTAGTTCAAAATATAGTTTTCATTATTATTTTCCGGAGACACTTAGAGGTCTCTACAAATTTCACCATTTAACAAGAAAGGCTATGGGAATATGATGTGAAATTAAGGAAGCCTTCATAAATTAAGATCAATAACTTAATGCTACGAACTATTAGATAACCATCGCCCCAATAAAGAGGAGGAGCTATTTATAGAGCAGGAATATACACAGCGAGAATTCCAAAAGAAAGACCGTTACAACAGAAACTTTATAAGGTTACCAAACGAAAAAAAATAATATTAACAGGGCAAAGTTTACAAATAATTATCATAATTGATTTTAAAATTAAGATGACGCAGTTTACAAATAATAATCACAGTTTCTTTTCCAGATTAAGGTGACACAGTGTAAAAATTACAATCACAGTTTCTTCTACAAATTAAGAGGTCACAGTCTACAAATAATATTCACAATTTCTTTCCCAAACTAAGATGACAGCTTATAAATAATAATCACAGTTTCGTTTCCAAATTAAGAGGACGCAGTTAGCAATAATAATCGCAATTTCTTTGCCAAAAATTAAAAAATAGGTGTTGAAACCTAAATAATATTTGCCAACTGAGATAACAGATTGTTAAGGATACGTTAATTTCAAAATTTAAGAACTACTTCTCGCTTAAATGGTAATGGGCGATTACTCTTAAAACTATTCGCAAAACAAGCGAGTAAATGCCAGGAAACAAACCACTTTACCATACATATATATGATACCAAATATAACTTTGATTTTAAGGTTCTGTTATTCTAATACAAAAGCGATCTGCATTTCAACCATGATCAATGTCCACATAGTCATTAGCAGAATGGCAAACATACAAGCAAACATATATTATACAATATTAGCAAATATGCAAAAAATAATTAGATATGTATAGACGCATACAGTAAGTTCAGTTTATTTTAAAACAGTAGCAAATCCAGATTATTTTAGAAGGGGAAGGGTTAAAATTAGTTAATGATGTATTTGTTAATGTTAATCCATAGAAGACAGGTCAATGTGACAAAGTGATCTAGCAGTCCTCTCCTTTCGGTCCTCTGAAGTCTTTTCGGTCTTTGAAGTCCATTCGTCTTTCTCACATATTGCATGAAGAAAGGATCTGACCTCATGTGCTGCGCTTTGTTGATTCTGTTCATGACCAGAGAGAAATTATGCACATATTATCTTAAAATGTGTGCTTAAAAAGTCCTTAGTTGTCATTTTAATTTTTATATCTCTTCTGACAGCGTTTCGGGTATACGGTCATTCGATAGTCAGCCCGGACTTGAAAAATATTTTTTTAATATATAATTACTGCTGAAATGTAGTAAAATTTAATAATTTATGAAATTGTTATATATGAATAGAAAAGTTGATTATTTCCCATGTTTGCTAAAATGGCGCTAAGATTCATATAAAAGGAGGATCCGCAATCTTTTTGAGAGGAGAGTACCGAAATACCCATACATGGATTTGGCGAGCACAATGGGTCCAAGGAAAGACTTAACAGCTTACTAGTCCAACCATGAATATTTGTAGGGCAAGGAGACTGTGTGAGCAGTCATCGAAACCAAAAACTAAAATAATATAATTGTTAATAAACTTTTTGCAATAACTCTTTTTAACCGTTTAGTCAGTGGCACGATGAACTGTATACGTGTCAAACAACACGTGTCAAGTGAATAAGCGGTTAAAAAGTTTTAAACAATTTTTAATCGTTTATTCCAGTGATAACCTATACGAATAACGAAATATTTTAATAAGAAATATTTGAGTACTTTTAATTATCTGTATAAAGATGTGGAATATAAAACATCAGTTAATTTCCTAACTCAATTTCGGCCTCAAGTTGTTAAAAAATCGTTCTGATTTCCTAGTTCCGTAGCGTTTGTCCATAACAGCACCCGAAAGTTAGCATTGTGATCGTGTTCACGAGCACTAATAAAGGATGCATTGGTGAGCATTTTTACCAATTCAGCGGGAGCTTTATTATTATATTCCGAAACTTAATATTTCGGTTTCAGTTGGGAAAAATGACAATTACGGATTGAAAACGTGTTGCATCTTAATGTCATATGTTATTATTTATCTGTTATATATGTATACAGGCCCAGACCTTGAACAAAAATAAAAAAAATGGGCCAAGAAACCCGATGGAACCGGGAAAATGGCAAGAGGTGGTGGCAACAAACTGGATTTACATTGCATGTAACGACGTCCACATGATGAAACAGGAAACAAGATTTAGTATATCCTTGCGTCTGGCAATATTTTATACAAAATCAATATTACAAAATCTTTATACATAAACAATTATAGGCCATTTTATATTCCTTATAGCTAAATGGTCTGAAACCAGTGCACTAAACATTACACACTCTTGTAATGTGCACAATGTTGAGAGTATGCAATGTTGTTAAATCCTAATCACATTTTTCCTATAGTCCTTTATTATAACGGATTGTCGTTCTATGGGATTTTAACGAACGTTGTCTGTTGGTAATAGCCGAGGGACTACTAGTCACTGTCACATTTAAATTTGTATCGAAATCATATAACAAAAATATTTTAAATTCTTCTTTTATATTTCAGCTTGAAACGATAAGGAATATGAAATGGAATTTTAAGGATGGCAATTCTCTTCTTGTAACATAGAGTTTAGTTTCTAATATCCAAAAATTATTCCTTTATCAATTTTCTTCTCATTTAAAATTCCCTTTATCCAAACATTTTCTTTAATATCACCTATTCTTGAAATATCAAGTGTGGAGGCTTCTCATACATACATACATACATACATACATACATACATACAAAATTCTCAAGAAGCCATGGGCTATGGAAATCCAATCAAAAGAAAAAAATATTCGTCCAGTGTAGGTTTGGAGATGCCCATACAAGCAAGGGTTCAGGTACCTGCGATGACCTCTGATGATCGAAATTATCCACCAAATGATATCAAGTACATTGTGCATCTATTCACTCAGAGCTTTCAAGTAGAAAACACAGCGGATTTTCCCTCAGCAGAAGCCGAACCAATACAGCAAGTTGAAAATCCCTAATAAAGTCCCAAGCTTTTATCCAGTCTAGTTAGTTTAAGCAGTTAACACCAAGACCCACTGAGGTTCACCGCTCCTCAGCAGGGTAGAAACAAAATAAAAAGTGGCTAATAGAAGTCATTGGAGGTTAATAGGCTGCACTGATTTGGCACTCCTCCGCTTCCATTCCCTTCTAGAAGAGAATATCTCTTTTAAAAGGTACTAACGAACTGCCCCATGAGAAAGCGGGTTCGGACTTTAGGGGCTGAATCTAACCAATTCTGTGCATCGTCATGGAATTGCTACACAATTCTCCTTCCAGTGTAAGCCTGGGAACCATATACAGCAGCCGTACACAAACCCCGCCTGTGGGCCAAAACGACACATTTAACAATTTTATCCAGCCAGCGTGAAAATTGGATAATGTAAAATATATATATTTTAACCTGGCTCTACTAAAGTGAATGGTGTTTTAATAAGACGAGCATTTGAATAACATGATACTAACTACAAGGTCATCGAAGTGAAATGTTCAGCAGCTAATTTCTGCGATCAGTCCCATCCTTCATAAAGTTTCAACAAACCAACTTCAGTTTTGACGTTAAAATAAAAGACATGTTAATATTTATTTTTTTTCTTATCGTTTTGTAACTTATGACAGGTAAAATGCAAGAAGAAGAGTTCAATTGTTTTGCTATATATAAAATTTTTCTTTTGTATCGATGCCACAAATGTTTATGCACTCCTGATTTGCAGAGAAACTTAAAAAATTTAAGTACTGTCCACATATTACACTCGATAATGAATTAATCATCATCATCATCAAAATAAATAATAGGGGAATCCGAAAATGCGAACTTATGTGTGAACGCATGGGCGAACGGACACCGATACAATCATTCATCATGGATAATATTGTTTTTCCTATGGCTACTGATATCAACGCATTTATTATTATATCGTCATGTTATTGAGGGAGTTTTATCTAGGTTTCAACAAATTTCGATTACCTGTAATTAAACAGATACTTGACCCAATGGTTCCAAATTTCTTATGAGAGTTTCCCCGGAGAGTCTCTGCTTTGGGTTAAAAAACCGGACTGTAATGGGACAAATTAATAATACCTTTGCGAATGCGGGTGATTTGACAGTTGAGGGTGGCGATGCATCGCAGCGGCTTTCTCGATCGTGAAAGTAATGAATGGAGAACGGTAGGAGAAATATGTTTCGCGGCAACAGTTTGGCGGGATTAGGTAATCAATATTTCATGTCTATTTGTAATTTATAAATCTATTTTTTCCAAATAATTATTAATAGTTAAACGCAAAGCATCCACCACGAAAAACAATAAACAGAAATATAGTTACCAGTGTAGTGGTTGAGTAATCAATATGTTTGACTAGATGGCAAAAGAACCTTGTCTAGAAACCCAAAAAAAGATGGATTTATATATTTTGCCTATCTGTTGGCAACTTAGTCATCTCACGGGTCTTGACTCTATTTCCTTATACACAACAGTTGTTCTCAGCATTAAGGGCCCGACCAAAAACGTGAACAATCTTCTCCCCTCCATCAAATTATATCACAGCAGCTCAATAGTAAAAATAGTTCTCTTTGAACTTTCCCCTTTCAACATTTCCTATAAAACAATGCAATATTTTATAAGTTCTTTGGCAATATAAAAAAAATATGCATTTTTATAATCAAAGGAAATGTTGGAAAACAGCAATTCTAGGTATTGATACCCTGGAAATTTTAAGCACAATATATTCTGGAAGCACGAATATATATTTTGTTACAAGATCTTGTTTGGCTGCACCTAACGCGGTTGGACAATCTATTGTGGGACGCTCATAGCATGTTCAATGATTGAGGCGAAAATGATGAAACGATACAATAGCATAAGTAG
Organism: Ryuthela nishihirai; assembly: GCA_038380435.1. NCBI lineage: Eukaryota > Metazoa > Arthropoda > Arachnida > Araneae > Heptathelidae > Ryuthela > Ryuthela nishihirai. The sequence goes on along the minus strand of JAWZYU010001108.1, from coordinate 3,430 downwards.
AAATAAAATTACTGCGAAATTCTGTTAACCATTTGAATTCTACGAAATCAGGTTTATCAAGTGAGGATCTCTTCGAGTTTAACCACGTAGTATTATGCGCTGATTTTACATCAGGCATAACGATTTTTTTTTTAAATTAATTTCTCACTTGATCGAGTTTTTTTTTAAACACAGAGGGAATACACGAGCAGACTATCAGGGTGGACACGTTAGGAGGAGGGGGGTCGCAGCTGCCCGACGGGCCACACACAGAGAATGCGCAGCACCCAGATGACATGACACAGTGCCCATGGGTGGATAACAGGCGAAATCACCATTTATTCTCTTGCAGTGTGAGGTCTGGCCGGAATGGTCTGGGGGTGCAAAAAAGTGCTGACAGCTTTAGTGCGATCTCACATGGGAAGCTGTATTCGGGAAATCATCCCCCACATCAAATACAGATGTAGGACTGGACAACATCGTCCAGTTGTTTACAGTAACGAACGAGGTATTCTGTTTCCCAGGCGGCGATGTCAACCTCAAGCGCAGCGACAGACCCCCTGGGGGGGAATTTATTACTCGTAAGTTCCTCTGTAAATGCTACATACAGTACTGTGCAAATTAGTTGGGACAATAGGAAAATGCAGTAACAAAGACACAACATAAAATATTTATTTTTTTAATAGTGTAGTTAATAGTGAATGTGACCCTCCCCCCCTTTGCTTTAATTACTTCTTTCACTCTCTCAACCATTCATGCCACTAGCTTTTCACACATCTCCTTCACTTCAGGGTCGTGGTACAGTCGCTCAAAAAAGTATCCGAACACTGGGGTTGAGTACAGAATTCAGAAAAAATATCTGGTAACGATTTTTTTTAGAAATTAGTGATCTGGCAACCTTCGTGTCACGTGACACGAAGGTTGCCAGATCACTAATTTCTAAAAATATCGTTGCCAGATATTTTTGCTGAATTCTGTAATCAACCCCAGTGTTCGGATACTTTTTTGAGCGACTGTACCACACTTTCATGACACTTTGTATCATTTTGGTTTTCGTCGTGTAATCCATCTTAGATATGCGCTCTTTAATAATGGCCCACAAATTTTCAATGGGGGTTTAGATCGAGTGAATTTCCTGGCCACTCCAATACCTTAAAATGTTGCCGGGTAAAGAAGCTCTTATCAAGCTTAGAATTTTAGCATGGAGCAAGATCCTGTTGAAATACCCCATCGCCGTTAGGAAACAGCTTCTGCAGTGTTGGGACCATTTTCGCATCCAGAATGCCTATGTACTTTTTGCTGTCCATCATTCCTTTAATGGGGTGATTCGTCTGTGGCCCGGAAGCTGTGAAACATGCCCAAAAATGACCTTGGTTGGGTGTTTAAAGGATTGCTAGATGTGGCCAGATCGAAGAGGTTCTCCAGGCTTCGCTTGTCCCAACTAATTCGCACAGTACTGTATGGTGAACATACCATTTTCGGGAAAAACAAGGGGAAAGGAACGTGGGGTAGGGTAGCGAGCCAGGGAGGGCTTGAGTTGGGACCGAAATTTTAAACAGAGCAGACAGCACTGAGATTTTATAGAAAACAGTTGGACGGGACAGCCAGAGCTCTGCTGTGGCCAGATTCAGTATCGGCATATTGGAATCATTGGAAATGAGTGCAGGACTTTGAATCAAAAGCAGTGTGATTTGATGCATCAATGCAAGGACATCTCTATGAATGAATGGTTTCCTAAAATTAGAAGCAGAGAGACTGGAATTTGCTTCCAAACCGCCTAACCAGCACCATCCCCCTTCCAACATAACCACGATGATGCAGCCGACCGCCTCTCTTTGCTGCAGCCAAATTACCCAAAATCATATGTGATGGTCAACTGAGGGCCCGTCTCCACATCAGCCACAGTGCGACGGAGATGTTTTCCCAGTCATAGGCTAAAGGCCGAATTAAGGAGATGATCTCCAGCCGAAGCTAGAGTGACGACGACCTGGCCGTAATCCGAAGCAGCTGACGGACGAACTGAGCACTTAGAACGGTACGCTTACCCTTCCTTTAACTTATAAGTTGCTATCCTTAATTTTAGATTTAATTGTAAAGGGGTTCCACAGTTCCATAGCCCATTGAATTCTTTAAGTTCTTTCTTTTTTTTAAGTCCACCATAGACGATTGATTATTAGAAAGGTTAATTGTTCTCCCTGTACTTTTAAATATTTTGTCTCAATAAATATTGTTATTGTTTTACATTTCCAAAAAAAATGAGTTGCGCTCATCATTGTTCATATTAATAAAAACGTCTTTCCCTAAGGAAGCATGGAATTTTTGCGCCCCGCATTGTCGAATTAAGGGAATGATCCGTAATTGGGCAATGTGGGAAACACAACGCCACAGATTTAAATTGCATATTTCTACCTAAAAATTGAATAGTGCTTGCAACCGCGAGGTGCGCACAACACGTAGGTCAACCAAAGAGGTCAAGCAAATGGATTTTACCGCATAATAAGTATAAACTGACAGATTCCTGTCAGACCACTGTGACCAGCAGCTGCTTAAAGGAATATTTTTTTAAGTTAATAAGATCCTGATAATAACATCATAGTAAAGGTTATGTTATTTTCCAAACACTCAATTTGATCTAAAATAAGTTTTAGTATTTTTAAAACATTTTAATTTCATAATTATTGTCGTTTTCTTTTATTTTTATTCATTAAATTAAGAAAGAAAAGGAAAAAAAATCAACTTATTTAATCAGAATATTAAATGAATATTTAACAATATCCTTATGAATACATAAGAGAATTGTAACTTGTTGGTACTGAAATCACTGCAGGTTTAGATTTTTCTTTATACATAGCGAGAAGAAGAGAAATTAAAATTTTAATTAAATCAAGAAATGAATTTTTAGTGTAAATAATTCTCTGATACGAACTCTGTAAACTGAAAACAAAACAGTCATTACTTACCGCGAAACAGAATCGTTTATTTAGTTGCGTTGAATATCCACGTGATCGACTTTTCGTATTTTCAATAAGCTTTTCCATTGCAAGTAAACTGCCAAGAATTCAATTTTGCCTACCATTCGGCGTGGTTACGATGACATTTTTGTGATGAACTAACCAGGATATGTCTGCAGTATTGTGATATGAAATAGCAGACGCGAACTTGGTGACAAGAACAACGATATTTCAACCAAAACCCGTTGTATTCGAAAATGGCTTCGCCCTACCCACCAAATAAAAGTAGGTATTCAATATCCCACCTTAAAAGAAAATAAAAAACCTTTTCTCGCTAGAGTTTTTCTTGAAAACACGAAGGGGACGTTACGTAAATAAAGACAAATGCCATCGAAAATAAGTAAGTTTTCAACTCCTCTCTGGTGACAAGCAGTAATGAATTTGGCATATTGCTAGAAATTCAAATCTGTGATATTCAATAAGAAATACAAATTTCTTTT
>JAWZYU010001107.1:0-47024 GCA_038380435.1 Ryuthela nishihirai | reverse complement strand
ATGGGAGTTTCATCTGTTTGAGTTTAATGGGACTTTGGTTTCTTTCTGACTAACGGGAGTTTTCCCTGTTTGAGTTTAATGGGACTTTGGTTTCTTTCCGACTAATGGGAGTTACCCCTGTTTGAGTTTAATGGGACTTTGGTTTCTTTGAGACTAATGGGAATTTCCCCTGTTTGAGTTTAATGGACTTTGGTTTCTTTCCGACTAATTGGAGTTTCCGCTGTTTGAGTTTAATGGGACTTTGGTTTCTTTGAGACTAATGGGAGTTTCCCGTGTTTGAGTTTAATGGGACTTTGGTTTCTTTGAGACTAATGGGAGTTTCCCCTGTTTGAGTTTAATGGGACTTTGGTTTCTTTGAGACTAATGGGAGTTTCCCCTGTTTGAGTTTAATGGGACTTTGGTTTCTTTCCGACTAATGGGAGTTTCCCCAGTTTGAGTTTAATGGGACTTTGGTTTTTTGCGACTAATGGGAGTTTCCCCTGTTTGAGTTTAATGGGACTTTGACCTATTTCAGACTAACTGCAGTTTCCCCTGTTTGAGTTTAATGGAACTTTGGTTTCTTTCCGACTAATTGGAGTTTCCCCTGTTTGAGTTTAATGTGACTTTGACCATTAAAACATTGGCAGTTATACAAAATCACATAGGGAATTCCATCTGCTAGAACTTTAGAGAGTATCAGACTTCTCCTAAAGAAGAGGAGAACAGTTATACTGGATGAATAAACTGTAATGAGTTTTATGCCAAATGAAAGCTTCTGGTGTAGGGAGTGCAATCTACTATATACCTCGGAGAATTTCCGATCTCCCCTGGAAGAGGGGGATAAAATTTTTATCAGGGTGGAGCAAGGGGGAGGATGAAACAATGTAATGAGTTTTATGACACATAAAAGCTTCAAAAGTGGGAGTGTTTATTACTATATATTCCAGAAAGTTTCAGACCACCCCCAAAAAATTTCATAATAGAAATTTTTACCAGTGTTTGCAGGGGGGGGGGGGGAAGAGTGCAAGAAAAAGCAATCATAATGAATTTTATGCAACAAAAAAGCTTGCAATGTGAGAAGTGTTATATTCTCTATGCTTTAGATAGTTTCAGACCCAAGCAATGCCAGGTAATTCTGCTAGTGTAAAATGAAAGGTTCAGAGGCAGCAATGAGGCATAATTATAAACAAATGTAAAAGGGATGCAATTGCAGAAGTTGTGAACCATGATTCAATAAAAGCAGTGAGAAACTCTTAAAATATTCAAAACGAAAAATCAATGCAGCATAGAAAATGGAATGGAAAGTAACATGAAGGTTAATCCACAGTAGCAAATCCATAGGATGAAGGCATAGATGACAGTATGGTGAATGTGTTGCTTGTAGACACTCAGTGAGCACATACTCATGCAGTCTTTAACTGAGTCCAGGAGCATACAAGGAACAGTATGATTGAAAGTTATAGAATACCTTCATTAACAACTTCAAAGTACTTGTCCCCCTTGTGGCCAGATTTAGATTTCTTCTTGAAAGTCCTAAAATACCTATTTAAAGTGGTATGGCTGAGAAATACTATAGTGAGGCCATCCCATGGCTGAGTGGTTAGTGCGCTTGGCTACTGATCTAAGGGACCTGGGTTCGAACCCCGGGTAAGGCATGGATGTTCGTGCTCTTTTTCTGCCGAGGTCCTGCCATCCTCACAGGCCATGGCATATAAACAGAGATGGTAATATAAACTTAAAGGCTCCTGTCAGACCTCTGTGGCAAGCAGCTGCTTGAAGGGGCATTTATTATTTTATTTATAACAATAGTTGTACATGTGCCATTGTCTTTTGGTTACAATGAGAATTAATTACGATAATGGCCAATGTATTAGACACATTATTCAGTTGTTTGGACTTTTAGGATCATGTGGGGCAAGATTTTTGTCTAAGCATGACTTTAAAGCATTTTAAGCTTAAAAAGATTTGAAAACTTCATTGTCAAGCATGACAACTGTTGCTATTGCATTGACATTAGCATTGTGTTAAAACAACTGCTGTTAAATATATCATGATAAACTATCATTTGAAATAAATAAGATTTACCTATGACCTAATGTTTAGTTCTTTATGAAAGTTTTTAGCAACTTATGCTCAGAATGGTAACAACTTCGTACATAGGTGAAATCAGTTAACTTGAACCTTTTAACTAGTTAATAAAATATGCTATGCACATATGTAATCAGTGCACCTGGACTAAATTTGCAAAGTTCACACAAAATAAACACGCAAGACATGTTCCTAACATTGCAATGAAGTTAGGAAAAAATAAAAATTACTCTAGACATCACACTAGACATGTTCCTAACATTGGAAGAATTCGTAATTAATTTCCATTGTATTGTGGGTAAATTGGAAGACACCTATTAAATGTATCAGTTAAAGGGTTAAATAGTAGTACAACAATGCAGCCAAACAATACTTGATCAACCATGAAATGAATAATTCTTTTCATGGTGTTCATGGTTCCCTGTCTATAGTGTTCAGCAAGAATATGAACTAAGTACAAGAGATAAGAATAGTGTGTCAGTTCAAGTGATCAGTTCCTTTATCTACAGCAGACATTAAAATATGAGTTGGAAAGGATTTTTCCTTTTCATTGAACCTACAAGATATACTCTTGAAGAATTAACTGGCAACATCCTGTCAGCTGAATTGGTTTATGCCTTTATGCATCAACAAAATGAAAAGTGTGATAAAAAGTAAAAACAAATTCTCTTTAACACTGTAGAAAGTTAAAAAAAAACACTCCCTTAAACCACAATACCTTAATCTAGTGTTTCATTTAAACAAAATTACCAGTATTTAGTTACAAATTATTAATTAAATTGAATACCACAGCACAAGTAGTCACAGATAATAGACATCTAGTGCAGGTTATGATGGTAACTATAAAAGAACATGATGTAAGTAGAACAGTGTACAATTCTAAAGCAATGTCAAATGAATGAACCTGATTTCTTACGAAGTAGAACCCACGAGTCTCTTGACAAGTTGCTATTTTACCTCTGAATAGCATTTTTAACACAATGTTCTAAACAGCCATGTCACAAAGATACCAAGGGCTTAAAGAAGGGGATCCATGGGACAGCTGTTAGGATAAATGGAAGCCTCCTGTCAAGGCCAACCAGTGTGTTCTTTAATGTTGACAGGGTATGGCTCTCCTGTATAAGTTGGGTTGGGTTGTTTTACCTCTGAGTGGCACTTTTTTGCACACCATGGGCTAAATGACCAGGTCACATGGACCCCGAAGGTTCAGAGAAGGTTGGGGGAGGGGACCCAATGGAACAGCTGTTGGGAGACAGATGGTAGCCTCCCGTCAAGGCCATCCAGCATGTTCTTTAACGTGCACAGGGTATGGCTCTCCCGCACACGGGGCCACGGCTTAACATCCCATCCGATGGACGGCGACCTTTCCAAGCCCATCGGTGTCTCCTACTGACCGTGGGCAAGGCGGGGAATTTTGCGGAGATAAATCTCAACGCTGACCCAGCTGGGACTCGAACCTGGGAACTACAGATTACGAGCCTGGCGCGCTACCGACTGAGCCACCCCCGCCCCTCTCCTGTATAAGTGCTTTATGACCCATCTGACAGATAGTAGCCTTTACAAGCCCACTGGTGTTCCCTTTCTGACTGAGCAGAAGTAAACCTCAATATTGACATGGGTGGGACTCAAATCTGGAAACTAGATTACAAGTATAAGTGCTTTTGACTGAGCCAATACCTGCCCCCCTCTTGACAAGAATGTGCACTCCATCTAATGCCATTTCATCTGCTTCGTTTAAAGGTAAAACCAGCAACTAGTCATAATGCAAAAAAAAAGGCTCTACCTTAAATCAGTTTCTAATCTGATTAGTTGGTTTTTGTCAATGAAGTAAGTTCTTTAGAAATGCAATATCATATAAATGCTTTCAGAACTTACTTAGAATTAATGCAGCATATTTTTAATTGTGGATCATCTGATGTACAAACAGAGCAGCATATTTTTAATTGTGGATCATCTGATGTACAAACAGAGCAGCATAATATTTATAGTCAGCTAGGATCAGTAATATTACAGTCAGACATATCATCAATCAAATGGGAAATTACCAAGAGACTCATGAATTCTACTTTTGATAATTTTTTTTTTCACTTTGTGATAAATCAGGTTCATCCATGGCAGTTACAGTCTTCATCCAACACTGCTTCAGAACTGTATAATCTAAAAAACTTTCAGCTTATTTTTCAATACTTACAATCATATCCTGCACCAGATGTCTGTTTCTGTTGGCATAAATATTTACGAACAATAATGTCTATGGAAACTTGTATTATGGTATGTCAGTTTTATTTGCAACCGAATGCTGGTAACTTTGCTTAAATGAGGTACTAAGACACTCTGGTTTAATGAATGAACACAGTACTTTAAATTTTTTGCATTGTTATAGAGTAGCATTCTTCAACATTTTTAGAACTTGGGACTCCTTATGAAGTCTCACTCATTCTGCAAACCCCTCTTCAAATCATCTTATATTTTTGATTACAAAAATATAACACAGATATAGCTATAATATTTTTAGTCACGTTTCTCACTCCAGTGTTAAGTGAAAAATGGGATTAAAAGATAGTTAGAAAAAACAACAGTAAACAAACCGTTTTCACTACCATAATAGCTTAAACTGCTGGTAGAAGGTAGTAAATAGGAAGGAGTAGCAACATTGCTTAGTGAGGTCATTTAAAATCTCAGCTTGTAAGAGTAGTCACAGGGTTGAAGTTCAAATACTTACAAATAAAAATATATACTGCAAAAAGCTTTATGTCAATGACAATATGCTAAAAAACATACCAAAAAAGAATAGTTTTCATAGAAGTAATGACAATAAAGGTATGATGAGGAAACAATTATGTCCTACTGAGTAGAATCTATTCAACTGGCAAACTTCTTAGGGATAACTCATGGGTTATGAACACTGTTATGGAGAATTAATTTTTTTTACTTTGCATTCTGATTTTCTCCTTTTAAAGTGTTATAAAAAGTCAGTTTTGAGAAAAGACCAAAAAAAAAAAACTAATTATATTTGACTTTCTGCATGTTAGCATTTGTTTTAAATTTAAAAAATTACTCCTCAAGCAGCTACTTGCCATATATATCTGACAGGAGCCTATTAGTATAATACACTGTAGAGAATATTGTGAGGAAGGCAAGACTTCAGCAAAAAAAAACACACACACACACAAAGCATGATACCAACTCCATTTTCACATCAATTATTCTGTTTTTGGCACGTCCCTTTCTGTGTCAACTGATTTAGTTGTTAAATGCATTTTTTAAACAAATTGAACACTAGCTTACAGATAAGTATTATGTACCTCAAAAGTCGCAAATATGGAAGAAAACGTTTTTCAGTGAAATGGAATATGAACCCATGTCCTACTGGTAACATGTCAGGTACTCTGCCACTGAGCCAAAATTCACAGAACACAATTATTTCCATAAATGGCTATGAATACCATGGTCCCAGTCATTAGAACCTTTTGACTGCTATGAAGACACCATGGAGGCTTATGAATAACCCTGGGGTATAGTATTCATAGCAGTTACAAGATCTTGCTCAGAAGTACAGCACTAGACATGCTATAAGATTGTGGCTTCACATTTCACTCAGCTCAAAATAATTTTCTTCTATACTTACGATTTTTCATAGCCCTACAGATGAATGCCTGATATTAAATATCTAAAACTTTTCATTACAATATATTTAACAGAAATTTTAACAAAATCCTTTAAACACAATGCACCACTAAACAAAAAGTGTTGAGTTGTAATATGTTTTATTACATATATTTCAGAATATCCTTCATTTCTGAAATTACATGATCACTTTATCATTATTTTGACCAATAGGAAAATTAAATTTGTTGGAATATGTTCTTTTCACTGGCATCAGAGGCTTGCTTAGTACACCGCGTGTTGTGTATTAATAGATAAACTTAGTGATCAGCCAAATTTTGAAATTGTAAATAATTGTAAAATTTGGGTTTTAAATGCAGGCAGTTGAATATTGCTGTAGAGGATTAATTGGCACATGAATGATAGTTAGTCACAGTATTAAATTACTTATTATATTAAATAATATTACTTGTGTCCTGAATTACTTAGAAATACTTATATTATTTATGTGTAATACTACATTGAAGAACTTAGGCACTACTAACATTTTTATTAAAACTTACTTGGAATTAATGCAACAGGTCTAACTTTAAGGGATGATCCCATGACAATAAGTAGATCACATTTGTCCTTATCATTTCCCATGGTTTCATGGAATTCATCTGAAAGTCCTTCTCCAAAAAATACTATATCTGGTTTCATGATACCTCGCTCTTCAATGTCCTCTGGGCAATGTGGACAATATGGAATCCTCTGAAAATTTAGCAATTATAATTTTAAAAACTGTTGTAAGAGATAATTTTAAATTTTTATCACACATATTTCTACATACATTACATTTTAATAGATTGGGAAAATTTATTGGTATAAATGAGAATAAATGAGTACAAAACATTAGCCTGTAAAGCCATCTTTTGTAAGAGCTAATAAAATTAACATCTTACCTCAATTACTCCTACTATATTCAAATATAGTTTGACAATGTATCAAATATAGTTTGACAATGTATCAAATATAGTTTGACAATGTATCACTTATTGTACATTCAAATCAAGCAAAACAGTCATTCTACAGGACATTATCAAAAGTTTAAAAACACTGCATCAAAGAGTACCTTAAAGACTATATCTACTTACAATAAATAAACAAGATGTCCAACTAGCATTATTTCAGCCTGTATTTTATATAACCATTACTAAACCTAATACCAAACTCAAATTTACTATTCCTGCAAAATACACATTAAAAATGCTACAAATTTAACAGTGCAGTAACTATTCAAAAGTTAATGTAATGCCAGGAGAGAAATTTTTAAAAATAAAAAGGTTGATCCAAGGCATCAGAACAAAGTCATAGTAAACTGCTTTACATCATTTACCTCAAAAATGAATGTCTCCTACTGATATTAGATTTCAAGTTAACATAGCAACCAGTACATAACTGACTTGGTCAAATGTGGTTTGCTCCATTTGATCAAGGTATATATATGTTTATCATAGCAGTCTCATATTTTTCAAACAATATCACCAGGGGGTAATCTCAGCCCTAGTGACTTGATCTTTGACATCCTAATAAATCTTCATGACACTTTTCTTGAAACATCTCTATATCATAAACCTACATTCATTCCTAACCTCATTTCACTCCAACCCCCCCTCCCCCCCCAACTTCAACACTTTCTTAAGATCCAGTTTTCTACATGCCTTACATTACTGCTCTTTCCTTTACTGAATACTGAGGCCCAATAATTATAGTTTGTTAGGGGTATCAGATAAAAACCTAACAATATCTCATTTCCTAAAATAAATCCAAATTTAAGTTGAATTCCACTAATTCAAACAACTCCTTGCATAAAATATCTGCTAACCTCTTCCCACAAATATATCTTTTCCATTCATTCAAGATTCTCTTAAACCTTATGCAATATGTATGCAATAAGAAGCAATGACATTTGGTGCCTTTAAACAAATCTTGTACTGTTGGCAAACACAAAAAATTTCCAAGATATTACTTCCCCCCTGGTAGTTTTATTCTTAGAATAATGAAGTAGGCAAATGTGGGAAAAAAATCTTGGACATAATCTTGGATTTGAACATGCAATCTCCTGCCTATGCATTGTTATTCCACATAAACTGAAGATTCTGTGTTTGAATTTGGGAGAAGGAATTTTTTTACACTTGCTCAATTGTTCAAACTAAATGCCTCTTACGACTATCACTGATGCAGGTTCATGTTTCATATCAAATGTTGCCACCCAAAACTGATAAAATTATAGAATATCAAGTGATTGATACCAGTGCATTACAATAACCCAGCAACACAATAACCTATCATTGAAGTACTCAATTGTCAGTTTCAATAGCATGTCAAGGCATGTCCTGCAATATTAACTTGAATATCTCTTTTTGGAGACTTTTTCTTTTGTTTTTAACTATACCAATATTTGAATATTTTAATAATAATTTCAATTAGTCTTACCTGATTGAAAATATCATCTTTAATTACCGAAGAATCTACCTTGTAGCAGCACAGTGTACATGTTGCTGTTGCAAATGACCCTAAACATAAAAATTTTAAATTCTTCAATACTACATACAATAAATTAGAAAATGTGCAAGTGCTTAAACTGTATTTTTAAATTGTACAAAATCTTTACATATATTTAATAAAAGAACTTTTCTTATACTAACATGTCAAGAGTAGAAAGAGGCTAAAAAAATCCTCAGAATATAATCTTTCTGATAGGATAAAATGAGGATGATTGAAATTTATGATTAAATGAGATTGAGAAAATAAAAGTATAAAAGGTTTTAGTTGTTTGGGCTGTTTTGCTTTTGAGTTGCACATTTTTTGTACATACACTGGGCTAAATTCCAGGTCACAAGTGCCCTAATGGCTCAAAGAAGCTTGGGGGAAGGGGACCCACTGGACAGCTGTTAGAGACAGATGGTAGCTTCCCATTCAGTGCATCCAGTGTGTTCTTTAATGTGAACAGGGTTATGGCTCTTCCACACTAGTCATGGCTTAATTCCCATCTGATGAGACAGTGGGCTTTGCAAGCAACATCAGTGTCCCCTTTCTGACTGAAGTTGGGGAATGTTTAAAGGAAATAATCTCAATGCTGGCAGAAGTGGGATTTGAACCTGGAAACTGCAAATTACAAGCTTGGTGTGCTACTCACTGTGCCATCCCTGCTCCTAGTTGTTTGGAGTTTTATAGCACATCAGCAACCAAGGCTACTATAAACATTAAAAAAAAAATGTTAATAGACATGAAACCGACCAAGTTAAAGCCAAATAAAAAAACGCATAAAGAACAACAATGAAAATAATGGGTGTAAAGAACTAATATTAAACTAGAAGGATGCATATTGCCTCTGGCACATATGAGAATCTAATTTTCAAAGTGAAAGAAGTTTTTCCTTTACCTACTGTTTCATTCCTTGAAAGTTTTAATTTGAGCTAGTGGATGATGGGAAAAATGCAAATAGTATTTTATTAGCAATTATACAACATAAAAGTATTCATCTTTTAATTCTTAAATCTAAAAAGTTGCATTTCCCACATCTCTCTCAGAAAAGTGGGCAGATTATTGCTGTCAGTGGAATATCTGATAAAAACTACTACTAACTTTTCAAATTTCTGTTCTATATATTATTCGTAAAACTCAAAAACAGATCTGCCATTTCATTTCAGTGATCTGTAAAGATATATATTAAAACTGCTAAGTATTTGAAAAATGTGAATTATATTTCATTAGTACCAATCAAACTGAAAAAAGAGTTTTTCATTATCATTTTCATTTGTTTCCAATAGAAGCTTCATGATATTCACAGTTCACTATTAAAATTTCATATTTCTATCATTAATACATCGTTGCAATATTCACTTGAAATTTTGGAATTTTCAATTTATTTCACCATTAGAGAGTGCAATTACAGTTTTCGAAAGATTTTGAAAGTGTGATATTTATCAAATGATATTTATCAATATCATAATATTTTATCAATTCCTATCTAACCCAAAAAGAATTTTTAATTGATCTTGAAAAACAATTATCTGCTAAAACTAAAAAGGTGTTTTTTCCCACCCCCTCTTAGTCTAAGTAGTCAATTCACTGATGGCAATAGAAACTTCATGACTTCCACATTCCACCACCAAAATTTCAAATTATTGTAAATACATCGCTTGCAATATTCATTTGAAATTTTCACACTTTTTCACCCCTATAGGGTGTAATTATAGCTTTAGAAAGATTCTGAAAGTGCATATTGTAATATATCTTCAATATCTATCCAACACAAAGAATTTTTTATTTATCTTTGTCAAAAAAAATTTAATGTCTTCAGACAATTTAATGTCTTCAGACAGACAGACAACAAAGCAGACAGAAAACAAAGCTTATTATTCTAAGCTATTATCTTGTTTTCTTTGAAAAAAGTGATAAAAATAATGAACAATGGTAAAATATGGAAGACTAAGCAAAGGGATTAAATGCAATCAATTAAAATAACCACAATATTTTAAAAACAGGTAAACTAAAAGTATTATCGGATAAAGTTGCCCAAGTATAAAGGTTGGGATGGTAAATGATGAAAAAGAAAAAGTGTTCAAGTTACTTAGAGTGTTGATGTACATATAAGTACATTAATTATTCTCTTCATATTGAATCAGCATTCTCGTACAATTTTTGACTCTAATACTTGCAATGCTATTAAACTGTAGCATGACTTAATTATTCTAGACTAAACTCAGTGGGATGTAACACAAAAAATTTCTGAGAAGTCTGTAATAATCCTCAGTCTTATAGAGCAGTGACTTTCAAATTGGGTTCCACAAAGGTATCTCATGGTACTCATTCCAGAGACACCTTTGAAATATTCATGTGAAATGTTAGCAAAAAATGGGTGCCAAAGAAAATCTAAGATGCAACTATTGCCCATTACAGCAAGTTAAAAAAAATATGTTCTAAACAACCACATTCTTCTGAGAAGTTAACTTTATTGTATACTTTCAAATCAAATCATGCTTTTTATTGTCTCTATTTTTTTGTGCACATGCATATTGTACAATTATCAATTATTTTACAAATATTTTGGGTTCTGCAAAAGATTTGAATTTGGAAAAGGAGTTCTGCTGCTGAAAAGTTTGAAAAACACTGTTATAAAGCAATGACTGATGGTTTAAACTGGTCAGAATTGCACAAGAACATCAGTGAAATATAAACAGAAGGATCACAATTATGATTAAGTACATTCCTGCAATTCAAATAACTCTTCAGTGTCTGCATCTGAATATAACTTTGTAGCCAATATTATGAAAATATTTATACTTTGGTAATAGAAACTAATATAACTGAAAAGCCAAAATGTTATGACCACCTGCCTAATATGATGTTGGTCCTTCACGTACCACCAAAACAGCTCTTACCCAGTGAGGCATGGATGCTACAAGATTTCTAAAGGTGTCTTGTGATATCTGGTACCAACACATTACCAGCAGATCCTTTACCTCTTGTAAGTTATGTGGTTGAGACGCCACAGATCGGATATGCTGTTCCAACACAAACCACAGATGCTCAATTGAATTGATGTCTGGGGAATTTGGAGGTCAGGGCAATACCTGGAAGTTTTCCTCATGTTCCACGAACCATTCTCAAACAATCTGGGTGGTGTGGCATGGCGCATTATCCTGCTGAAAGAAGAACTACTAGAGGGGTATACTGTTGCTATGAAAGGATGTATCTGGTCTGCAATAATATTTAATGATATTTAGTAGGTGATAGACAATAGTTTCCTGCACACAAATGACTGGATACACAGTTTTCCAGCAGAACATATGTCAAAGCATTACATTTCCTCAACTGGCTTGTTTTCGTCAAAAGGTGCATCCTGGCGGCAACACTTTCCCAGGTAAATGACGCACATGTACCCAGCCATCCACATGGTGCAACAGGAAATGAGATTCAACTGACCAGATGACCTTCAATGATGATCATTCAAGGTCCAGTTTTGATGACCTTGAATGACTTTGATGATACCCATTGTAGGCACTTTTGACAGTGAACCAAGGTTAGCATGGGCATTTAGAGCTGCCTGCGGCTATGGAGTCCCATTTTCAGCAGAGTTTGATGTACTGTGCATTGCGACACATTACTCCCATCACCAGCATTCAAATTACAGGCGAGTTGTAATATCCCTTCTGTTGGCTCATATCATACGGGATAGCCTTTGCTCACTCCTAACATCAATGAGCTGTGGCCGGTCCACACTTTGCTGGTGGTTCGTGGCTTTTCCCTCCTCGGACCATTTTTTGAAGGTACTAACCACGGCTGACCATGAGCACCCCACAAGCCTTGCCATCTCAGAAATGTTTGGACCCAGTCATCGGGCCATTACAATTTGGCCTTTGTCAAACTCACTTAAATCCACTGCCTTTCCCATCTGAAGAACAATAACATTGATTAACAGAGCTCAGTATCATGTGTTAATTATACCATTTCATAACTTTCACACATAGCTGTTGTAATGGTAGTCTCCCATCAAGACCATCCAGCATGTTCTTTAATGTGCACAGGGTATAGCTCTCCTACACACGGAACCATGGCTTAACATCCCATCCAATGGATGGGAGACTTTCGAAGCCCATTGGTGTCCCCTACTGACCGAGGACAGGGCGGTGAGTTTTGTGGATAAAAATCTCAACACTGACCCAGCTGGGACTCAAACCTGGGAAATACAGATTACAAGCCTTGTGCGCTACCGACTGAGTCCGCCAAATAATAGAGATGTTTGTAATTTAACACATATATTTCTGGTATTCTTATTATAATGGTACCATTCTTATATTACTTCACACTTATGACGTTTGAATTTCATAAGTGTGACTTAATGGCTTTCATCAGTAGCCATTAAGGTAAAAGACTTTCAATTAATAAGTAGTAAAGAATCACAGGATAAGTCCTGTAGACATGGAACTCATGAAAGCTGGATAGATGGCACCACTAGTGCGAATCAAAAAATTAAAATCCAGAAAGCTTATAAGCTCACTCAGCTGAGAAAAGGTTAGCCATTGATGGTGTAGTGGTCTAGCATAACAGGCATTTTTCCTGGAGACATGGGTTCGAATCCCACTCATGGCAAAACCAAATTTTTTTCAGCTCATCATTTCATGACTTTCAACTATTATTTGCAATCAGACTGAAATCAGATGAGTGATTAATAGTCAAGATACTGCTTTCTACTGATGAAAGGAGATCGACTGTAGTGATAAATTAATACAAAAATAAATGTTTAGTGGCATATTGAAAAGTTTAATGGGAGGAGGGGTCTACTTAGTCTCCAATTTTCAGGCAATGCTTTAGAAAATACGTTATTCGAGCCCTAGAGGGAATGTAACTTCATAATTCTCCCAAGTAAAGCTATAATATGTATGTTTCCAAGTAAGCCATAATGTAAATGTTAATAGGAACTTATGCTTCATCATGTGCAATCAATGGCTGAACCTAGAAAAATACCCATAATTTTGGATTGTTTTATTGCATTTTCAGTATATACTACAAACACAAAACCCAATATTCCTTATATTAATTGCAAAATTTTGGTTATTCTTTGGAGACACTAGTGCATCATTAACCAAATGATTAAGCATATGAAACAAAAATTAATGATACTGCATAATGCTGAAAGGAAGTTCGTATCCTTTCTATTGGAAACATTTTACTATTCTAAATTTGTTTAGCTTTGAAACAGCTTATGAAGAAAATTCACTCATTGTGGGTGAGTAGATTTCTCAAGTCTTCTTTATTTTAAACAAAATTCTGGCAATTTTCATAAGATCTGAGTACTTTCAGAAACTGCATAAAAGCCTATTTTCATTGATATTACCTGTCACCTCTGTACTTGACTACACTTTAAATAAAGATGGTCTAATTGCTATTCAAAGTATGTAAGTTATGATACATATATCAATTTTGAAAAAACCTATGATCAGCTAATAAAGTTCCCCCATTGGAGATCATCTTATGTACCAATTTCTATAATTAATCTAAGGCAATGGATATCATCCACTTACAACTTTGGTTAATACATCACTGGCTGAAGAGCTTCAGTATTGCCAATTCTCATATATCTAATATGAAAGTTTTTCTGGAAACACAATCAAAAGAAATTGAAAAGAAATGACTCCTGATCTATGACAACTCACTCAAAGTGGCACAGATTAAAACAACTTTATACCACAACAATCATTTCAGCATGTTTACGCCAATCATGGAAGTTAGTTGGGTTGTTTTACCTCTGAGCGGCACTTTTTTGCACACCATGGGCTAAATGGCCAGGTCACATGGACCCCGTAGGCTCAGAGAAGGTTGGGGGAGGGGACCCACTGGAACAGCTGTTGGGAGACAGATGGTAGCCTCCCGTCAAGGCCATCCAGCGTGTTCTTTAACGTGCACAGGGTATAGCTCTCCCATACACGGGGCCACGGCTTAACGTCCCATCCGACGGACGGCGGCCTTTCGAAGCCCATCGGTGTCCTCTACTGACCGTGGGCAGGGCGGGGAATTTTGCGGAGATAAATCTCAACGCTGACCCAGCTGGGACTCGAACCTGGGAACTACAGATTACGAGCCTGGCGCGCTACCGACTGAGCCATCCCCGCCCCCTCATGGAAGTTAACAGATAATGTTGCATTGCTAAGATGGCTTGATTTGGTTGTTGAGATTTTATGGCAATCAGCAACTAAGGCTATTATATATCAAACAAGATGGCAAAACAGCTGTATGAAACATCAAAGAAGATTTAACATACACTGAGGCTAATTTTAATACTGATCAAAAATAAGGACAAGCTTGAGATACCATTTGGAAATTATTCAATTTAAAAAAGATTAACAGCAATAATATACTATTTTATTGTCACCTCTCTACTTCATGCCATCTTTACATAATGAAGACATTATTGCTATTTAAAGACATGTAAACTGTGAATATTGAGATGCCATTAAGGTAAATAATATGGAGAGTGTTAAGTCCAAAATAGCCAAATTGTAAGAAATATTTTACCTATCTCAATCAGAGAGAAAACATTATGCTCTGACATTAGGGAGGGGGGGGGGGGCTTTAGCCTGTACGTTTTCAATTTACAATGATTACACACGTTATGTTAAATGAACGTTTACAAAATATAAGTTCATGCTTACAGTTTACATTTTGCATTTAACAATTAAAAAGTGTCTTTTGATATAAAATTCTGGAACAGAGAATAAGGAATATTTTGGGTGTATAATTATAGATATGTAATGTATCTAGTTATAGACATTACATATCTGTAACTAGACATTACATATCTAGTTAAAGATATGTAATGTATCTAGTTGCTAGATACATAACATATCTATAATCTAATTATAGGCATGTAATGTATCTAGTTATTAATGATAATAATAACATTATCTGCATTATTAAATGATATTGAAACATAATAAATATGTTTGCAAATATTAATCTGTTATCCTTTTTTATAGAGCTTTCTCACTTTTAAGGACTTTAGTGCATGTCTATTTCATTTTTTAGAGCTTAGTTTCTGGGCCCTTTTGACATTCTGAAAGGTTAAACCAGGATTTAAAGGCAGTACATATTTAACTGCTAATATAGAGTATATAAAAAGTTCAGCTATGTATCAAAATAGATGTAAAAATAAGATTTACTACTGACAGAGCAATAGATTACTTCAAAAAGTGCCTAAAGTAGCAACTGTTGAATCAGATGAATAACTAAAATTTATATTGTTTTAGTTGTTCCTAGCTGAATATTAGCATGCTTTGCTACTGATCCTGGGTTCAAGACCTGGGTTCAAGCTCTGGATAAGGCTTGAATGTTTGTTTCATTTTTCTGCTGAGGTCTCGCCTTCCTCACAGTTGTGGGTTGTTTTACCTCTGAGCGGCACTTTTTTGCACACCATGGGCTAAATGGCCAGGTCACATGGACCCCGAAGGCTCAGAGAAGGTTGGGGGAGGGGACCCACTCGAACAGCTGTTGGGAGACAGATGGTAGCCTCCCGTCAAGGCCATACAGCGTGTTCTTTAATGTGCACAGGGTATGTCTCTCCCGCACATGGGGCCACTGCTTAACGTCCCATCTGACGGACGGCGGCCTTTCCAAGCCCATCAGTGTCCCCTACTGACCGTGGGCAGGGTGGAGAATTTTGTGGAGATAAATCTCAATGCTGACCCAGCTGGGACTCGAACCTGGGAACTACAGATTACGAGCCTGGCGTGCTACCGACTGAGCCACCCCTGTCCCACCTTCCTCACAGACCTTGTACTATGATGCATCAAACTGAGAGGCTCCTGTCAGACCTCTGTGGCAAGCAGCTGCTTGAAGGGGTATTCATTTTTATTTTACTGCTTTGAGGACTTTTGAATTTTTTATGTAAACATAAAACAATATCTTTGATAATGCATTTCTAAAGATTTATGAACAGTTTCAGCTGTAAGAACAACCTATTTAAAAATATTCATCCCTCTTTAATTTTTTCAAAAGATAGAATTTCTATTACTGTGGAATAATAAGCATTCTAATTTGTCCAAAATGGACAAAACTAGGCACTTACACATAGCTATCATATACATATACACCGAACAGCAAAAACATTATAACCAGTGCATCTTTATGCAAATCAAAGCAACTGCAGGTAAACAGTGCATGTGAAGGTCATGAAATGGTATAAATAACACCTGATACTGAGCTCTGTTAATCAGCGTTATTCTTGCTCTTCAGATGGAAAAGGCACAGACTTAAGTGAGTTTGACAAAGGTCAGATGACTGGGTCAGAGTATTTCCAAGATGGCAAAGTTTGTGGGGTGCTCATGGTCAGCTGTGGTTAGTACCTTCAAAAAGTGGTCCGAGGGAAAAAACCATAAACCACCAGCAAGGTGTGCACTGACCATGGTTCATTGATTCTAGAGGTGAGCGAAGGCTATCCTGTATGGTATAAGGCAACAGAATGGATAACGCAACTCACCTGTAATTTGAATGCTGGTGACAGGAGTAATGTGTCACAATACACAATACATCGAATCCCACTGAAAATGGGGCTGCATAGCCACAGGCTGCTCCGAATGCCCATGCTAACCTTGGTTCACCATCGAAAGTGCCTACAATGGGCACACAAGCATCAAAACTGGACCTTGAATGATTAGAAGGTCTGGTCCAATGAATCTCATTTCCTGTTGTACCATGTGGATGGCCGGGTACAAATGCATTGTTTACCTGTAACAATGAACAAAAACTTAGAAAAAAGTATTGTATAACTGGGGAAGCGTTAGCACCAGGGAACAAAAACAAGCCATTGAAGGAAGTGTAATGCTTTGAGCAATGTTCTGCTGGAAAACCCTGGGTCCAGTCATTCATGTGCAGGAAACTATGATGTCTAGTACCTATCTAAATATCATTGCAGACCAGGTAAGGTAATAGTATACCATATATTCATGGCAATGGTAAACCCCTCTAATAGTCCTTTCAGCAGGGTAATGAGCCATGCCACACTGCCCAGATGTTCAAGAATGATTCGTGGAATATGAGAAAGACTTCCAGGCATTGCCCTGGCGTCCAAATTCCCCAGACATCAATCCAATTAAGCATCTGTGGTTTGTGTTGAAACAGCATATCCGATATGCGGCGGCTAAACCACATAACTTACAAGAGTTAAAGCATCTGCTGGTAACGTGTTGGCACCAGATACCACAAGACACCTTTAGAAATTGTGTAGGGTCTATGTCTCACTGGGTAAGAGCTGTTTTGGCGGCACGTGGAAGACCAATTCGTATTAGGCAGGTGGGCTCTTTGGTGTATATACATTATAACATAATGTTACAATATACAGTTCTTACCAAAAAAGAGGATTTATAATAATGTAGCATAGGTTGACTTTAAAAGGTATGTTTTATAAAAACATATTTGGACATTATAATTAAGTAAATAAATATTAAAAAAATTAACATACCATGACAAGTTATAACTTTCTGAATTCCAGCAGTGTGTTCTAAAGTGTCTATATTCTGGGTGTAATTTCTCAGAAGTTTGCCATGTTCTTCAATAAGTCTTATAAAGCGATGACTAGGTGATGGCTCAAACTGGCCAGGATAAATTTCCTATTAAAAAAAAAATTGCTTAAAAAAGGTACAATAAATCAAAAATCAGATTTAGGAATCATCGATACAATTATTAAACATTTTGGGATTAGTGATTTTGTTGTGTCACATAACATGGGATGGTGGAGGCAGCATTACCTAATGCTAATATACTAGAGATGAGTTCAGGCTGAATTTTTGACCCAGAACCCACCTGAGGCTGAAATTGTAAAGCCTGCCCCAAGCCACTTCATAATTATTGAGTTTGAGCCTGCCACACTCAGTTACAGAAAACAAATTCTGATCATCATAAAATATATACATATATACCAAAATGCATGCCCTAAACTATTTCTAAATTATTCCTTTTAGGTTATTGCAAACTTTAATATATATCTGATAATAAAAATAAACTAAAAATAATTCAGAGAAACTGAAAATATTTAAGTAAAAACAATAAAAAGCTAAGAATGATTTATTAATAAATGATCCCTAAAAAAATCTAAGACTGAATGCTACTTACTTTTAATTACTAAATACTGACTATGACCAACATAATTCTTTTGTTTTATATTTTTACAATTATGAGAAAAACTATAAATTTAATTCATTATTGAGCCTGAAGTCTGGGTCTGAACTCATCTCTAATAATATCTAATGCTTATTTCTGCAATTAGTATTTTATTTTCATTTTCTGCAGATGAAATTCAGCTAGTTATATAGCTATTTATATATTTTCCCCAGAATTTACTTCTACTGCTTTAACACTAACATATGCCAATTACCTTACACAAAAATGAAAATACTTAGAAAAAAGTATTGTATAACATAGAGGAGGTGGTGAAATTCAGCTAAAACAGCTTACATAATTTATTGACTAATCCTTATATGTGTGAACAAAGCTCCAAGGTGTCATAAATAGTCTACTAATGAGAATTTGTGTTTCCAACTTTATAGTAATATCCGCAAGCTTTAATAGCATATTAAACTTACTTTAGCAAATTTAAAAAATGGTCGTGGATCTCGTCGAAAGTAGTGAATGTCAAACATGGCTTGAGGATCAGGTAAATCCGGATAATCTTTACTAAGCCGTGCATATATGCCATTTCTTGAGCGAAAATCAGGAATGCCACATGATACAGACACCTGCAACAAATATAATAATGATTTCAAAACTGGAATTTAATTATTATATATTCACAATAATGATTTCAAAACTGGAATTTAATTATTACATTCACAATAATGATAATGAAAATGAAGAAAGGGTTAAAAATATCTAAATCAGGGGTCATAGGAGAAAAATTTTAAAACAATGTGTCCAAATGTCAATAGAAACAATCTGTCAAAGCTGAAAGGGTTGGGTTGTTTTACCTCTGAGTGGCCCTTTTTTGACACCGTGGGCTAAATGGCCAGGTCACAAGGACCCGAAGGCTCAGAGAAGGTTGGGGGAGGGAACCCACTGGAACAGCTGTTGGGAGACAGATGGTAGTCTCCCGTCAAGGCCATCCAGCGTGTTCTTTTACGTGCACAGGGTATGGCTCTCCCGCACACGGGGCCACGGCTTAACGTCCCATCCGACGGACGGTAGCCTTTCCAATCAAAGCTGAAATCAAGCCATTATAGCTGTATTACATCAAATTAAACATGCTTAATTCATCTACTGAAGTAAATGTCAGTAAAGTATACATCTTGACTTAGTGAAGGATACCATTCCTAGAATACGGCTTTTAAATCAAAACCCTCTAAAGTGAATATTTTTAACATAACAAGTCTGTAAATCTGTTCAAAATCCCAACAAGGACCAAACATTCACACTTTTTGTGCATCAACTGACAGTTAATAAAAATAATAGATCAGCATTTTCAGCACTATAGAATAAAATAATTTAAAACAGATAGAATAAACTCACCAGAAGTTTTTTCTTCCAGTTTAATGATTTATTATTTACTAATATTTAGAAATCTTTTCGAAATTTTTATGTCTATTTTATTTTTAACTAGATGTAGATAAGTTTTATATAGACTGGTGTCACATCAATAAAAAGAAAGATTCATCCCCTCCATTTTGGTCAAGTTTTCCTCCAGGTACTTATAAGGCTTGGATCAGATAAACCACTGATCAGGTTAATGAATTTCAGCCTTCAGCCTGTATAGACCTTTACTATACACCACTGATTACTGTATAATACAATTAAAAAAAGAGTCTACATATCATCAGCAGCAGCAAGAACAAATTAAATTTGTCATTATTGTATATCTTAATAATATAATAATCATTTATTTCCATTTTATTTTGCAGTACAAAGATGTTATGCTAGTTAAATAATACAATTCACATAAAACAGAAAAGGGACACTCAGTTAAAAAATTCAATACAGAATTTGACAAGACTAAGCACCTTAACTATATTAGATTAAATCATAAACTTGTGGCAAATATCTACTGAGTGACACACCAGCATTTTAAGCATTCAAAACATATTAATCAGATAAAGTAGTTAACAAACTATGTTTGAATATATGAAACTGAAGCAAATGGAAATAATGATATACTTGAAAAGCAAAAAGTTCAAATGTTCCAAGCAAGTTCTCCAGAGCAGCTTAATAACAAATACCTGTTCAACAAAGTTTTTTTGTTTTTAAACTTAAAAAAGTCTGTAAAAAATTTTGCAAACTGAAAAACATTGAAATGATTATGTTATATATGAAGCCAATTAAGAATTGCACAACTGAAAAGTTGGGGAGGGGGGGGGGGGCTCAGTTGGTAGTGTGCCAGGCATGTAATCTGCAGTTCTCAAGTTCAAGTTCCAGCTGGCCAGCATTGAGATCTCCACAAAACCCCTTATTCTGCCCTAGGTCAGTAGGGGGACACCAATGGGCTTTAGACAGGACATTAGGCTGTGCCCTTTGTGTAAAGGAGGCTATACCATGTGCACACTAAAGAAAATGCTGGATGGCCTTGCCAAGAGGCTATCATCTGCCTCTTAAACTGTCCAGTGGGTCACCTCCACCAACCTGCTCTGAGTCCTTGGGGTCCTTGTGACCTGGTCATTTAGCCTGTTGTGTGCAAAAAAAAAAAAGTGCCCCTCAGAGGTAAACCAATCCAACTCTGAGCCTTAGTGTCATGCAAGTTTGTGAAGATAAATCTTAACGTTAACCCAGCTGGGACTCGAACCTGGCACGCTACCAACTGAGCTACCCCTGCCACATCAAATCAAGTATCCGGTGGCCATAGAATTGGACTACTCCTTCCAATCCATCTGTCAGGAAATGCTGCACTAGAACTTCTATAACAGCTCTTGAGAAATGTGTCCTCTGGTGATCACCCATGAAACAGTTGGAGTGGGAGCATGTGCAAGTACAACATTCAATGTGATGCTTTTTGTGTATTTGGGGGCAGTGCTTCCTGAAACCCCACCATTACTTATCTTACATCCTGATTTTTTACGTACCCCCTCCCACAAAAAAAAAACAACAACAAAGAAGTCCAATGATATATGGGGTTGGGTTGTTTTACCTCTGAGTGGCACTTTTTTGCATACAATAGACTTAATGATTAGATCACAATGAAGGTTAAGGGAAGGGGCCCCACTGAAGAGCTGTTAGGAGAAAAATGGTAGCCTCCCATCCAGCATACTTTTTAATGTGAACAGGGTATTATTCTCCTGCACATGGAGCCATGGTTTTACGTCCCCTTTCTGACCAAGGGTAGGGTGGGGTTTAACAGAGATAAATCTCAATGTTGACCTAGGCAAGATTCAAACCTGGAAACTGCAGAGTACGAGCCTGATGTGCTATTGACTGAGCAACCCCCATCTCTATATGAAATCAAAACTTCTTGGGGGCTATAAAATTGGTTTGCCTCTACCAAATCGAATGATATGGGAATTTGGATCAAGATGACATTATATGTGACATACAGACCACATTATATATATATGGTGTAAGGTCTTGGAAATGGCTGAGGTGTATGGTGACAGTGCTTGGTTAGCCAGAACTTGGGTCATCTTCCACAGAATTGAGTCCATATGTGAAAGTTTTGTGTCATTTAAAAAAATCACTCTTCATTTCAAGCACGGAGGTATTTCTGTGACTGCGCACCACTTAAGCCTCACTGAACCCAGTATAAGATACCACTGCTCAGTTTACAGTTAAGCCACAGCCTGCAAAAAAAAAAATCCACACACACAAAAAATGAACACCTTTCCAAAGTGAGAAAATGACAGACTGACTGTGTACTGTTCTGCTCTTACTTGCAACCATATCACAACCTGTTTCAACTAGTACACACTGCTCCCTGCCCTTGAAGATTAGTTGTGAAGCTACATATCATGCATTAACTCATGCAAAAAGCTGCTAATTGTCAGCAATGGCAGTCCAGAATTAGAAGATCCATCCTCATACAATGCACTGGATTTAGTTACACTAATTTGCTAATAAGGCTATGTAATATTACTTAAAAATATTTTTAATAAACAATATAACTCTAAAAAACTCTTGAAAAAAAATCAAACATATTATGCATTTTATACATAATAATTTAGAAAAACTAAACCATTTGCTTAGTCATCCTCCTCCTCCTCAAGCAGCCATGGGCTACAGAGGTCCAACCAGATCATGCAATTTAGTTCTCCAAGCAGATCTGTCCTGAGTTACATCTGCTGCATCTGGCCACTGCACACCAATTCTAACAAGGTCTTCTTTGACATTGTATGCCCACCACATCCTAGGCATCCCCTTCTTTCTGAAGCCTTTGGGCACACTGTTCATAATCCTATTCACTAATCTATAATTATCCAAATGGGCAACAAGACCAAACCAACAGAGTCTCTCTCTGCACAATATGTTGCTTAAAGGAGGTTGCTGACTCCTTTGACTAACCTATTCATTACTTACAAAGTTGAACCACCTAATACCAAGATACTTCATAAGCATCTAGTTTTCCTGTTATCTTGTTTATAAAGTGTCCAAGTTTCACTACAATAATTAACTCTAGAAATCCACATGCACAAAAAAACTATTATAGTCTAATTTTAGTCTTTAGGTGTATACACCTATTTCTCCACACTCTCCATAGATTCTTAAAAGTCCTGGCTGCAATCCCTATTTGTCTGTTAATCTCATGCCACACATCACCAGTATCTGTTACATAGCTCCTAAGATAATTAAACTGTGACACCTGCTCAAGACTGCAATCATTCAGATTAACTGAATCACAGCCTGTCTGACCAATTTTCATCACTTTAGTTTTCTCTCTGGCTATAACCAGACCTACTCTACTACCAGTCTCATCAACAGCTCAAATGAAAGAGTTCATCTCATCAACATCAATTGCCAAAAGGACTAAATCATCAGCATAATCTAAATCAGAAATTTTCGTATCTGCAGTCTATTTAAGGCCAAAATCTTTCCCTTGAAGTGAATTTCGCATAACATAATCAATAACCAAGCTAAAGAGAAAAGGAGACAAAATGCACCCTTGTCGAACACCAGAAATAATGCTAAACCAATTGCTACAAGCCTTACCAACTCTCACACATGACTCAGTGTTATTATAGAGAGCTTTCATTATGTTAACTGACTTGTCTGGTATGCCATACGATCTCACAATCACCAACAAATTATGACAATCAACAGAGAGTCAAAAGTCTTTTTTGAAATCAACAAAGCCAGCAACCAAAGGTTTCTGAAACTCTAAACATTTCTCAAGAATCTGCCTAAGTGAAAATATCTGATCCACACATCTCCTACAACTTCTGAATCCACATTGCTCATCACGCAATTGATTGTCAACCAGATTCTTAATTCTATTAAGCACAGTCATGCAAAGAACTTTACCTGGAACAGAGAGTAGGCTAATACCCCTATAGTTATCACAAGAACTGCGATCACCTTTTTTGAAAATAGGGATAACAATAGCTCTGGTAAAATCCTTAGGAACCATGCCTTTATCATAAAAGATATTCAGAATTTTAGTCATCCAAGTGGTAACCGAAACATTCCCAGCTCTAAGCATTTCTGTAGTAATTTCATCTACACCTGGGGATTTATGAAGTTTAAGTTTAGAAACAGCCAAAATAACTTTAGACTGTGTTATAGGGCCAACATTAAAGCCAGTAATGCATCTATCATCATTACATACAATGGGAGTAGAACTAACCACATTATTTAGATCACTGAAATGCTCAGCCCACCTAGTCATGACAGAATCCTTACCTTCTATAACTTATCTCGTTTATCCTTCAATCCCTGTATACCTGTCCCTATTCTACCTCACAAAACATTAAATATCTGGTAAAGCTCTCTGCTGTTGTGCTGTCTAACTGCTTCCTTGGCTTTGTCAGCCAAGCCATCAAGCCAAAGATACTTATCAGCAACTAACCAATCCTTTACACATCTAAAATGGTTTCTATATTACTAGTAGGGTATTAATATTCTTTCTGAAATAAGTTCAAGTGCTATATCACTCAAATAATTCTGCCCCCGTCCTTCTTTTTTCCTAAAATAGTACTATTAGTTTCCAAAAAAGCCTGTTTAAAATGGTCCCATTCTTCCTCAACTTCAGTAGTAAGCAAACCATGACTGTCATAATGACTAAGTAACCTATCATGGGAAGCTTTAGCTATAATTGGGTCTTTCAGAGCTTCAGAAATAAATTTAACTTTAACAGGTAAATTTTTTAATCTCAGCACAACATTTCTTAAGTTTAAGTTGCAAGACACTTTTAACAAGGTAATAGTCAGATCCAATTTCAGCTCCCCTATATGACATGGTATTCCTAACAGAATGAGCCCATTTGCTGTTAACTAACATATAATCAATCATGCATACTTATGTATGTTGCGGTGTTTGTAATAAGTGTTAGTTATTCTCAAGCCATTAACTTTACTTATCTGTAGAAGATGTTGCCCACTGCCATTGGAGCTACCAATACCAAAAGGGTCTATCACCCCTCCCCAAAGGTCAGTCAGTACCAACTTTGGCATTAAGTCACCTAGAATAAAGGTAATATCTCCTTTCTTGAGAGAATTCAAAATATACCGAAGTTGTCCAAAAAACCCATCCTTCTCATCCTCATCAACCTCCTCAATGGGAGCATAACAGCAGATAACATCCAAGTCTTTAATGCTTGTCTGAAATTTTGCTGTAAGAAACCTTTCATTAATGCACTCATATCCTAGAAGAGCATCACTAACATGTCTGCTGAGAAGCAGACCTATGCCTTAGAGATGCTTATCATCTTCCCTCCCCTGAAAAGAGAAATTTAAGATTATCTTCAAGAATCTGATCTTTATCTGTCCATCTGGTCTCTCGCAAGTCAAACATATCTAAATTATAATGGTGGAATTCTTGTGTGAGGACATCAAGAGAATAAGCTCTGTGCAGAGACCTCACATTCCAACTACCTATGGAGAGAAAATGGTTAGTGGAATGTTTAAAGAAACTATGTTTATTGGGAAAGGAAACTTGTTTATTGAGAGAGGGAATGCCAACAATATTAAACAGCCATAGAAGCCCACCAGTGCAGCAAACTCAGGATCCAAAATCAAGCTCAGAGCCTTAATCCAGTCTGTCTGGTATGTTTATATGGTCAGCATCAGGACCCTGTGTAGTGGACCATCCTAAGCATGGTAGAAAAAAAAAAAGAAAAGCAGCCATAGTTGTCCAGATCAGTAGGCCACACTGATCTGGCAGCCCTCCCCTTCCATTTCCTTCCACAAGAGTATCTCTTTTGAAAGGTCTAATGCCCTGCACCACGAGAAGGCGAGGTCATACATTAAGTGCTAGGCCTGGCAGGTCTTATGCATCATACAAGATACAAAAACACCTACTTCTGATAAAATTTAAAGTACAGCAAGATTTAATTTGAAAATCACAATTTAAGCAAAATTTGAAAAATCACAATTTAAAACAATATATAATAAAATTACATAATATTCTTAAAAATAAATAAAATTGTCAGCAAATAAATTTTACTGCTTAAAAATGGCAAAGGGTAAATCAGTAATATTTGTCATTCATGACAACAAAATCCAAATGAGTTATGGTTTAACAATGGTTAAAAATTAAAATTAGTTTAAATTAGTTCCAAAAAATTCTCTAAAGTTACAATGTATATCTAATGAATGATATAAAAAATAAATAAAAATACCCCCTCAAGCAGCTGCTTGCCACAGAGTTCTGACAGGAGCCTATCAGTTTATATGCCACAGCAGAAGGTCTGTGAGGATGGCAGGACCTCAGCAGAAAAACGACACATACATCCATGCCTTACCCGGGGCTCGAACCCAGGTCCCTTAGATCAATAGTGAAGCGTGCTAACCACTTGGCCATGGGACAGTTAAAATGAATGATATATTCTACAAATATAAAAAAGTTTTAAGATCTAACAGGCAGAATATTGCATATGAAAAACTAAGTGCCTGCTTGACAGTGCAACTTCAATCATAGAAAGCAGTTGACAGTTCTTTGAAAATGATACAAAACAATTAGACAAAAGTCAATGACAATAGTTCAGAGAGCAATTCTGGCATATAACTTATAAATAGTAGCATTAGGAAGAAATAACCAAACCATTATCACACAACGAATTTACCATAATGATGGTGATTGTAGGAACATCTTTTCCTACTATAATGTTTTGTTCTTTTAAGAATTTTTTTGAGCACCAAAATCAAATAGCATTTAAATTAAATTTAATGTCAATTAAAAAATTATTATAAATTTAGTACATCATACACTTTTTAAGACTGGACATACATATATGTTAATTAAGCTACAACTTAGGACCTCAAAAATGACTTTTGAGTTAAATGCATAGTAGTAGTTGTGAATTTGTATTAATAGGTATACATTACAAGCTTTTTTTATAGTATTTTTTTTTGAAATGTTATCTCTCAGGACAGATGTATTTGGAGAGCTAAACTGGAAAATATGAGATCTGGTTTGACCTCGGTAACCCACAGCTGCTTGAGGATGATCAGTCAGAATGTATAATTTGATTTTTGAATTTTTGGGACCTCTTACACTTTGACTTTGCTTAGGGTTTCAGAAACTCAAAATCTGGCTCTGATTAAATTGCTTTCTGCTCATAGCCTTAAATTAGCAAACACAAAATATATATTTCCTTTTTTAACCCTTACTTTTTCTGCATAAAACTTCCATCATCCTAATATATGTAGATATATACAATTAGAGTAAACTTTATTCTGATGCATGAATTGCTTTTATAAAAGTTATATCTTTATGTTATATTTATAGTATCTGTCATTATATATTGTATTATTATATTTTTCTTTATTATGAATTTTTTTTCTTTATTAGAAAATTTAACACAGATGAAATTGAGATTCAAATCTGAGAACATCAGAATGTGAGCCTGGTGCATTACTGACTGAGACAACCTCTGGTACTTCTACATAGGTATAGGGGGAAGAATAGTTATGATATAAATGAACTGAACAAATATTCTTTGAAACAAAATTCTATATATTAAGACTAATATGCAGCTAACATTTCAAACTTACCCCAGCCCCAGTAAGAACAATAATCCTTTGACATGTACGAAGAAGGTGTACAACATCATCTAATTTATTAAAATGAGGAAGCTTAGTACGACGTGGTGGCTCACTCAGCATATTAACAATGATTCTCCAGAGTGTAACTTCATCTAAGTGAGGGGGAATGAAGGTACCCTTTGGAACCAATTCCAATAGTATAGTACGAGGGTCTACTCCAAGGTGCATCTGTCTCTGAACCCAACTAACTGGACCTATATTTCAAAAAGAATACAAACAAGTATCAGGAATGGAACTATTTTCCAAAAATTTACTTTATGCACTTCATAAAAAAGCAAACAAAAATTTTACAACTTACAGAAAATATATAAGGACACAGTTTACACGGCACAATAAATTTTATTCATGCATGAGAAATTAAGACTAATATGGTAAACAATTTAGCCCTTTGCTCCACCTAATGTAGCAGAACATGAAGGCTCAGCAATGTTCTGCTCTACATAATGAAATTAAAAATAGCATACTTTCAATTGCTTCTATAATCAAATGAATGAAATTATCACAGTTAAGGAAGGATAATCTACAATAAGACTAATATTTTATGAACGATAAGTAACATTAAGAGAATAATAATTATGGGTGTACCTAAGAAATCAGTAAGTTTGGCATGACTACAATGCCCATGAGACAGTTGTAGTATCATCAAGACTAACTTCAAAAGCATAATAGCAAAAAAATTACAAAAATTTTAGAGCATCATCAATTCAGAATGAGGCAAAACTTCACAAGCTATGAACAGGAAGAATTAGCACAATGAAGGCTTAAATGTATGCAACTACATTTCTTCACATAACTTGTAGAATGGTGGAATCAACTGTGTAACTTTAGCTGCAACTATTCATTGTTTGAGTTCCTGCAAAGTTGGGGGTTACTTAAAAAATCATGAATATGAGGCACCCTACTGATAAAACTTCACTGGCATCAAGAAGACAAATTCAACTAAGGAAGCACTGTACAAGTCCTGAATGATGGAGCTCCAATGTGTGATAAAAGCATTTTTAAGCCAGGTGTCTACCAAAGTCAGACATGAACTAGTTAATTGTAGTGACCTAAGAAATAACCAGCCACTAATAAAGGTAAAAATATTAAATCAGATTTTCAAATTTTAGAACTGGTCTAATGAGAAATTTCCCCAGTATTCAGAAGCCAAGTTCACCCCTGACTAAGGTTCTTAATACTAAAAATAGTACTCCTCATTTAAATGTTCCTAATATATGAATAGGCCTACAATCTGGTTGTCCAAATTTCATACCACACACTGATCACAGTTACTGCACCTGATGGGTGATCCTTTTTCAAGTAGAGCTGATTATATCTAAAGAGCACATTGTCACAGGTTAATTTCATTTTATCCATTAACTATGCAGAGATGAATCACCTTTCTACATATTCAGCACAAGCGGCTGACATGGCGTGCTGACACATGCCATATGTCAGCCGTTTGTGGCAAAAATTGATGGGTGATCCTTTTTCAAGTAGAGCTGATTATATCTAAAGAGCACATTGTCACAGGTTAATTTCATTTTATCCATTAACTATGCAGAGATGAATCACCTTTCTACATATTCAGCACAAGCGGCTGACATGGCGTGCTGACACATGCCATATGTCAGCCGTTTGTGGCAAAAATTGATGGGTGATCCTTTTTCAAGTAGAGCTGATTATATCTAAAGAGCACATTGTCACAGGTTAATTTCATTTTATCCATTAACTATGCAGAGATGAATCACCTTTCTACATATTCAGCACAAGCGGCTGACATGGCGTGCTGACACATGCCATATGTCAGCCGTTTGTGACAAAAATTGATGGGTGATCCTTTTTCAAGTAGAGCTGATTATATCTAAAGAGCACATTGTCACAGGTTAATTTCATTTTATCCATTAACTATGCAGAGATGAATCACCTTTCTACATATTCAGCACAAGCGGCTGACATGGCGTGCTGACACATGCCATATGTCAGCCGTTTGTGGCAAAAATTGATGGGTGATCCTTTTTCAAGTAGAGCTGATTATATCTAAAGAGCACATTGTCACAGGTTAATTTCATTTTATCCATTAACTATGCAGAGATGAATCACCTTTCTACATATTCAGCACAAGCGGCTGACATGGCGTGCTGACACATGCCATATGTCAGCCGTTTGTGGCAAAAATTGATGGGTGATCCTTTTTCAAGTAGAGCTGATTATATCTAAAGAGCACATTGTCACAGGTTAATTTCATTTTATCCATTAACTATGCAGAGATGAATCACCTTTCTACATATTCAGCACAAGCGGCTGACATGGCGTGCTGACACATGCCATATGTCAGCCGTTTGTGGCAAAAATTGCTGGAACACTCCCTACATATGATGTAATGTAGGTCATACCATCAATTAGAGGAAATCTTGATCGGCGGCCAGTAGCTCAGTGGTCTAGAGCACCTGACATGTTATCAGGAAGTCATGGTTCGTATCCCACCTGGCTCAAGACAATTTTTCCTCTAAAATTTAAATCAACTTCAAAATAGTAATTTATAGGTTAATACATATACAGAATCTGTAATTATTCCCTAATTCCATTAATTTAACTGTAATAACTAATACCAAAAGAAATTTACATTATTAAAAGGGAAAAACTGTCTACATTTTAATGATTCATATTACAAAATACTCATTCATACTTATACAATTGTATCCATTGAGCTTTTTTAGTAATCTAACTAACAGTGCTGCAATGTACCTGCAGTTGTCTTCCAGTCTTGTCCACTTAGATTTGATAAATCACTTAAACCAGATAAATCACTTATGGTGGATGCCACTTCATCTGCATCATTATCATCCAATTCCTTATCTTGTAGTTGCTGGATGCCATTGCAGGGTGGTCCATGTGAAAACAATTCTGAACTGTCTGCTTCTGAGGTAAATAAGCCTAATATGGAAAATACTACATATAACCATTTTGAATACAAAACATTAGAAACTTCTGCTTAAAAGCTAAATTCCAGTTAACTCTTAAAGTGTCAGATTTCTCACAAGGCATGCAATTGTGGCCGAGATAATATTTTAACTTTTATTCAGCAGAAAAACAACTGAATTATAGAACTTGATCCTGCAATGAGTAATACATATATGTAGGTCATGTTGTCTACTAAATAATGATCATTTCATTCTGAATAATAGCATAACAGAAATCCAAATTAAAATGAAGGTTATTTAAGCTGAACTTTAAAAAATTGTAAACCCTTTCTGGACACTTTAAAGGTTAATAATTGTAATTAATAAAATGTTTTTCCCACAAGGCACAAAAGGAACCTAAGATTTCAACCTTGCATTGTTATTGTACCATGCAGAGAAATATTTTTAATTATATAGTGGGGTGGATATTTGTTTTTAAATGCCCACACTTTCATTTATTTAGGTAAATTAATACAGTAAACCATATCAATTAAAAAGTATTTCTGATTTAAAAATTTTGACTTTAATTTGCAATATATTTTAGAAAGCAGATTGTATCAACCCTAACTCTAATACAGAATTATATCTTATCATATTACCTTGTTACCACCTATCTTATGTCAATGGGAGCTAAATTTAATTATTTAAAATTAACTTAATAACTTTTTAGACCTTTAATCTCAAAATATTGTGTTCCTGCCTATTATCCTGAAAAATGGCTTTCAGTTATTTTAAAATATTTTTCTCTATTGATGGCTGGTGCATATCCTTAACTATCTCACCAAGATTAAGGGATTAAAGAACATTAAAGAATATCCTGAATACACCAAATGCTTTCATTTGATCACTTTCTCTTTACCCTGATACACTTACTGATGATACAAAAGTCTTATTGATTCAAACACTCATTAACTCTTAAAGAGCTAGAATATGTTAGTTCCCACTGTCAAATGCAGTGAGAACAAGGTGATCAATTGAGAGTCAAAGTTCCAAGGTAACACAAGCTTTCATTTTTTTTCTCAATAGAAATTGATCATTTTAAAAACTTCTATAAAATAAACTCTCTAAATTTACATATCCAATATGATAACATATAATTGTATTAAAAAACAATGAAATATTTCATGAAACCAATAACATGATGCATATTAGCACAGCATCCATTACTGAGATCTGATTTGGACGATATGTCATTCAGTTGATTTATTCCTTTTAAAATCTTGCAATTAAATTGAGAACACTTTTTAAACTGCTGTAGCCTTCGATTTCTAATAATTTTTTTTAACTTTTCAAAACCTTAATGGAGAATAATTTAGTAATAAATAATTTATAATAATAGTAATTTAGTAATTAATACTTTAGTAATAACTTACATTATCCTGTATTTCAATTTTTAAAATTGCTTTTCTATTTCTGATTAATTTTGACATTTTTCTTATCTGGAAACACATTATTACAAACAATTCAAGTTATTGCAATAACTCTTTACCTGGCGATTTTTTTTCCATTTCAAATTTACAAAAGTCAACAAAATTTCAATCAAATTAAGACAGTGAAATGTATATGAAGCTTAATAAACTTTCTATATCCCTATAACAAATAATAAAGTAGTGCAGTAATTACTGCTACCAAAACCTTCAGTAAATACAATAAACCACAAATTTGTCTGTGGTCAGTTTGCAGGTAGTAATACAACATACAATTTGGCTGTTTGGGGTTTATGGTGTATCAGCAGCTAAGGATATAAAGTGTCAAATGAGACACAACATAGAGTTGGCTGTTAAAATGGTGCTTGAATAACACACATTTTCTTTGGCAATTCCAAGATTGAAGCATGTCAATTCTTCATTTGGCTCAAACATGTCACTCTCCCACCTCACTAAAATTTTCTGGTATATCACTGACTGACAACTAAATCTTTGATATCTCTAACACAGTTTGGATGGTTTTATGTATATTTTATGTCTGAATGGCATTTTTGTGCACAGAATATGCTGAATAGCCAGTTCATAGGATCTCAAAGCTGGGGGTATTTTGTGGACAGCTGTTAGGAGACATGGAAGTCCTATCAAAGCCTTTCAGCATGCTCTTTAAAACACAAAAGGCTTGATCCTTAACCACAGATTAGAATACCATATAACAAATTTTCAGACAGTTACAGAGTTTCAAATTCAGCTTTCCAATTATAGAACAAAGAGTAATACCTTAAATTTTGGACACCGGTGTATAAAATAGTAAAAAGAAATATTAAAGATACAAATTTATGAAAATGTTATAATTTTTAGCTTAAGTAAAAAAACTAGTTCAAACATATAAAAAACAACACAAGGCTTGAACCTGCACCATAGTATTTTATAATACTGAAAAGTTGCACAAAAAATAAAAAAAATATTATCAATAGGGTATTAAGATGGTTATTAAAGGCTCACATCATTATTCTTCACATTTCTGGTAATATTTTGCAACATTAACAACTAAAAATGAGCACTCAGAATCTTACCATTCTGGATACAAGAATATTGCTCATAAACAAGGTTTTGTTGTCGGACATCTATAGAAGAATCTATACAGCTTCCAGATGGAGGTGTGAGATCATGAAAACCTGAGTCACCTCCATATATATCAGTTGGAGGATCACTTGAAGAAGTAACTTCTGCATGAATGAAAAATATTTTAGGTGTGAATTAATAAATTAATTTATTAATTATCATTTAAAACATTCAATTTTAAATATATCATGGGAAATAATGATATAAGCATTACACTGCAAAGTATCAATTCTTTTTGATTCCCAAAAACTTATTATTATTAAATTATTCTTATTTAAATTATTATAACTGGAGGGCCATCTGTCATTTCCTCATCACTTCCCTTTAGGGATATTTTCAAATATACAGATTATATTTTCAAATATACAGATTACATCAATTCAACACTTTCCTATACTGCCGAAACATCTGCCAGAGATTTCTGATTTCCCGACTCATTTGGATAGAATTAAAATGAATCAACAAGTCCCTTGCTTTCCTTTACATATATTCTTACTATAAACTGTATGATAACAAACAAACTTATTTTTTAATGCACATTCAA
This sequence comes from Ryuthela nishihirai, assembly GCA_038380435.1. Taxonomy (NCBI): domain Eukaryota; kingdom Metazoa; phylum Arthropoda; class Arachnida; order Araneae; family Heptathelidae; genus Ryuthela; species Ryuthela nishihirai. The sequence goes on along the minus strand of JAWZYU010001107.1, from coordinate 13,606 downwards.
GCTTCACAGCTTGATTGTAAAGAGGTGGTCGAAGTGATAATTGTTGAGATGGTGTTGAGGTGATCATTTCAGGTAATGAGACTGGACAGACAGTAATTTTAAAAATCTCATATCAGAGCTCAGGAGTTAAAAGATTTGAAATTTTTAACTCCAAAACTCTCACATGAGGATCCTTGTAAATGTGAAAGGAACTTTTACTCATTGTTCCTCAATAAACCGATGACCTCAAATAATAATAATAATTTATTTCATGCAGGGGGTTACAGTAAAGCCAAGGTACAGGTATTTTTGGATATTAATTTAAATGTTCAAGACTGTCTGTAGCAATTCCTGTCTGGTTTGAAATCGACTTGTAGTCACTAGTATGAGTAAGTCACTAGTCACAGTAACATTTATGATTAGCAATTGAATTGCATGTACACTACTGTTTACACACTCATTGGATTATTCATTTCAAAACACCAGAAAATTTGGCTAGTTCCTTCACACTACTTCCTTCATCTTTCAACCTGCCAAATGTAATAACACCCTTTTACTACTAGATTTTGTCTTTCTTATAACCCATGATTCACAGAAGTAATGTGTAACTGGCACTTCACTGGGATTGACAACACTACAGACCACGCACGTCACAGACATACACAGTCGTATCAGAAAAATATGACCACCCACGGAATCACAGCGTACCCGCCCAGGTGCATCAGAGTGCATGACAAGGTTGACCACACGGAGCTATAAGCGGCCAGCTAGGACAGATGAGCCATAGTGCGTAACATGAGCACAATGGGCAGAGGTATTGATTTGATGGATGTTCAAAAAGGATAAATAATAAATAAACTCGACATATTTGGTATTTACTAATAAATTACCACTTTGAAGTCGATTCAAATTTTTAGAAAAAAATTATCTTGAGCTGGGTTGGATACAAACCCACAACCTCCTGATAACATGTCAGGTGCTCTGGACCACTGAGCTACCGGCCCCTGATCAAGATCTCCTCTAATTGATGAATTGATAATATGAACATTTTTAACTTACATTACATCATATGCAGAGACTGTTCCAGGAATTTTGTCACAAGAAGCAGACAATGCCATATAGATAGAAAGTATTTCTTTCAAATATACTGTTGATAAATAATAAATAAACTCGACATATTTGGTATCTACTCTATAAATACTATTGGTAACTAATAAATTACCACTTTGAAGTCGATTCAAATTTTGAACGAAAAAATTTGAATCGACTTCAAAGTGGTAATCACCCAACATCAATCACATAGAGCACTTGTGGGACCATTTGGATTGGCAGGTTCGTGTGCGGACCCACAACCACATCATCTCTGGAACCTCCTCGTTTTGCTGGAGTCCGAATGGGCACATGTGCCTCTGGCAACCTTTCAGGGCCTCATTGCGTCTATGCCACACCGTCTCGCTGCTGTCATCCGGGTCAAGGGTGATTATTCCCATTATTAGGTAGGTGGTCATATTATTCTGATACAACTGTGTATATACATAGTGCTGCATTACTACAGGGTTGGGTTGTTTTACCTCTGAGTGGCACTTTTTTGCACACCATTGGCTAAATGGCCAGGTCTCAAGGACCCCAAAAGCTCAGAGAAGGTTGGGGGAGGGGACCACTGGAATAGCTGTTGGGAGACAGATAGTAGCCTCCTGTCAAGGCCATCCAGTGCATTCTTTAATGTGCACAGGGTATGGCTCTTCTGCAGACAGGGCCACAGCTTAACATCCCATCCGACAGATGGCGGCCTTTCCAAGCCCATCGGAATCCCCTACTGATTGTGGTCAGGGCAGTTAGTTTTGCAGAGATAAATCTCAATGTTGACCTAGCTAGGACTCGAACCTGGGAACTGCAGATTACAAGCCTGGCATGCTACCGACTGAGCCACCCCCACCTCTGCATTACTACAGGCACATCTACTGGTGTGCTTCTAGTCCAGAGGCATAATAATGATAATAAACTCCTCATGATTACACTACTTGAAATTTACTTTAATAATGCATTTAAATAATTATAGATTGGCGAATAGGGTTATGAACAGTGTGCCTAAAGGCTTCAGAAAGAGGGGGAGACCTAGGATGTGGTGAGCAGACAATGTCAAACAGGACCTGATTAGAATTGGTCCGCAGTGGCCAGATGTAGCTCAGGACAGACTTGCTTGGAGAACTAAATTTCACGGTCTGATTGGACCTCTGTAGCCCATGGCTGCTTGAGGATGATGATTATGAATAAAAAAATACCCATCAAACAGCTGTCTGCTACAGAGGTCTGACAGGAGCTCATCAGTATAATATATGATAAAGAAGAACTGTGAGGAAGGTAAAACCTCAGGAGAAAGATAACACATACATTCATGACATCAGGGATTCAAATCCAGGTCCTTTTGATCAGTAGCCAAGCACACTAACCACTTGGCCATCAGGAAAGCACAGTAAAACAGTATAACATATATCTTTGAATACTTAAGAATTGCATAGTAGACCAAAGCAGAAAGTTTACCAAAATTCTTAAAAACCATTGGAACTATGAGTTACTTGTAAAACAAACAATTTATGCAAATTTAAAAGTTCAGAGAGATAATTATTTTTAGGCAGTTAATCAAAACAAAACTAAATGTCATACTTTATATCAGTCTGTCAGAAACATTGCTGTCATTTTGAATTATATTAAAAAATCTGCTTTTTAAACAAGTTCTTAACTTTAAAATTGGTATATCAGCAATATTACAAAGCAAAATTTCAAATATCAAGAGATAAAAGGTAAGTTTGATTGCTGTTCACCAAATATAATAAATTTATTACTATCAGTCAGTTGTTAAAATCATTTTTAAATTCATCAAGCTTGATTTAATACTTAAGAATTGTTCTTAAATGCTATTTTTAAATTTAATATTTGTTTTAGAAAACGAATAAAAATGCGGTAATATTTCCAAAAATCTTTCATGTCAACATCAGCTGGATCTGAGATCAATGCTCTCTGACGACCTCGTGGTGATTATCAACAAACTCTCCAACACCCTCCTGCAACGCGCGGGCTCTGACGCACTTTAACAACCAGCAGCCTTTGCGAATTCAGTTCCTTAATGCTAACCTATGGGAAGTAGGCCTAAAAGCGCCATCGCCCTTGCAACTCTCGAACTCAGCTAATCACTAGTCGACGATGAAGAACCTTCGGTTTGCCAAGCTGGCGTATTTCCATTGTTCGTTATCCGCCATAATGAACATTCAAACATCTTACCGTAAGGTGCGTCTTTGGCTCCAGAATCTTGATGAAACGACTGGGAGGATGGTTTAGAGTCATATGATACTGTTGAATCGGTGCTATTTGATGATATTTCTAGCCTTGGACGCTTAAAAACTGGAGCAGTACACGAAGCCTGTATCGAGTCTGCCATCTTGAAGATTATAGAACGCCACGTACGACGCAGTCGCATAACGCAGATTGACGTCAGTTTTTTCATCCGGGAACTCAACGCTAATTTAACAAGTTAACAACCGCAGTATTCTCATGCTGCAGCCAAGAGATGGCAGCACGTTGTCCATAACTCTAATATTTCGATACGCTACATTTTCACAATATATCGTAAATTTCGGAATTGAAATAAACTTTCTAACAGGAAGATATTATTCTATAATAGAAATGCTGACCACTGCAAAAGTTTTTCCATTTCGCTAGGAAAGTCATTGTGGAATTGTATAATATTTGCTTTTCTTCCTATCGTGCTTTAAATATACTAATTGTTTTATTATGAAACGTAGTTCTATTTCATAAAATTTAAATACGGTTGAACTTAACTAACTCAATATCCATTTAACAGATATTCAAATAGTTTTTTTTTTCCCGTACCAACGCCGTTTCTGTTCGGGAAAAGTGTGGTTTACGCGTGTCAGATGTTTAAATTTGAAGTTTTTCTTTCATTCACGACTAATTTAAATTTACGAAATGACTAAAGTAGATAAATTTTACCATTAAGAGGGTATAATAAAAAATCTCCTGCCATCTTTCAAACTAATTTTTTTTAAATAAATAAAATATAAAATACCCCCTCAAGCAGCTGCTTGCCACAGAGGTCTGACAGGAGCCTGTCAGTTTATATGCCAGAGTAGAAGGTCTGAAAAAATAAATACCCCTCAAGCAGCTGCTTGCCACAGAGGTCTGACAGGAGCCTGTCAGTTTATATGCCATAGTAGAAGATCTGTGAGGATGGCATGTCCTCAGCAGAAAAACGACACATACATCCATGCCCTACCCGGGGCTCGAACCCAGGTCCCGTAGATCAGTAGCCAAGCGCGCTAACCACTCGGCCACGGGACGGTGGCTGAGTGCCTGGGCTCGAACCCAGGTCCCTTAGACCTGGATTCGAACCAGGTTACCCGGGGCTCGAACCCAGGTCCCTTAGATCAGTAGCCAAGCGCGCTAACTTTGCCCTTCGTATTTAAATAGAAAAAATTTAAAAAACGTAATGAAAAAAAATTAGTGTTTTATTTTAATTCGAAAGCTTTCTGAATTTTAATGTTTGTGTGAGAACTGGGGAGGATGTATAAATATTTTAACAAAGAAGCATTGTTGGCCTGGGACCTGAACTCAAGGGGGGATTTATTTCTATAAATTATCAAATATTTGTTAATATCTACTACTTAATGTATGTAAACTAAAGAAAAAAAAAGATATCAGTATTGTTATAGGTCAATACATGTGCAGATTTAGGGCCATGATATAGGGTGAGGGCATAGTTTGAGAAATTTTAGCAATATCCGCTATCTCCGCAAAACTCCCCGCCCTACCCACGGTCAGTAGGGGAACACCGATGGGCTTGGAAAGGCCACTGTCCGTCGGATGGGACGTTAAGCCGAGGCTCCGTGTGCGAGAGAGCCCTGTGCACGTTAAAGAACACGCTGGATGGTCTTGACAGGAGGGTTGTTGTTCCAGTGGGTCCCCTCCCCCCAACCTCCGCTGAGCCTTCGGAGTCCTTTTGACCTGGCCATTTAGCCGATTGTATGCAAAAAAGTGCCGCTCGGAGGTAAAACCACTCAACCCAACGCAATACTGCTAAAAAATTTTGCTATTTGAAATTTTTTAATAAAGAAAACAATTTAAAAAACCTGCCATTTGAAAATAAATTTCAATATATGCCTACAAGACAAAGATAATGGGAAAAACCTTAGTGGGGGAAGTAACAAGCTATGTGTTAAATGAAAGCTTGTGATGCGGGGAGTGTCATAGGCTATAAAAAAATTTAACCCCCTATACTTTCTTCCTCCTTAAAAAAGTTGTAAATATGAAAACTACTCTTCCACTATATCTCCAGAATGCGAGTGCCAAAAGTAACCAGCTATACATCAAATGAAAGTTTGTAATGAGGGAAGAGTCATAGGCTAAGAAAATTTTTCCCCTATGCTTTCTTCCCCCCTAAAAAAAGGGAAAAATATGAAAATGATTGTTGCTCTATATCTCCTGAACGTGAGTGCGGAAAGAAACAAGCTATGGGTTTGGGTTGTTTTACCTCTGAGTGGCACTTTTTTGCACATCATGGGCTAAATGGCCAGGTCACATGGACCCCGAAGGCTCAGAGAAGGTTGGGGGAGGGGACCCACTGGAACAGCTGTTGGGAGACAGATGGTAGCCTCCCGTCAAGGCCATCCAGCGTGTTCTTTAACGTGCACAGGGTATGGCTCTCCCGCACACGGGGCCACGGCTTAACGTCCCACCCGACGGACGGCACCCATCGGTGTCCCCTACTGACCGTGGGCAGGGCGGGGAATTTTGCGGAATATAAATCTCAACGCTGACACAGCTGGGACTCGAATCTGGGAACTACAGATTTTACGAGCCTGGCGCGCTACCGACTAAGCCACCCCCGCCCCAAAAAGCTATGTGATGCAGGGAGTGTCATAGGCTATAAAAAAATTGACCCCCATGCTTTCTCCCTTCTTAAAAAGTGGAAAATGAAAACTATTCTTCCGCTATATCTTCAGATCGCGAATGCCCAAAGTAACCAGCTGTGTGCCAAATAAAAGTTTGTGGCTTTTAGGAATGTCATAGACTATGAAAAATTGACCCCCCATGTTCTCCTCCGTCCCTAAAAAATGGGAAATATGAAAACGATTGTTCTCTTATATCTCCTGAACGCGAGTGTGGAAAATAATAAGCTTCGTGTCAAATGAAAGCTTTTTGGGTTATGTTGAGTTGTTTTACCTCTGAGCGGCACTTTTTTGCACATCATGGGCTAAATGGCCAGGTCACAAGGACCCCGAAGGCTCAGAGAAGGTTGGGGGAACAGCTGCTGGGAGACAGATGGTAGCCTCCCGTCAAGGCCATCCAGCATGTTCTTTAACGTGCACAGGGTATGGCTCTCTCGCACACGGAGCCACGGCTTAACGTCCCATCCGACGGACAGCAGCCTTTCCAAGCCCATCGGTGTCCCCTACTGACCGCGGGCAGGGCGGGGAGTTTTGCAGAGATAAATCTCAATGCTGACCCAGCTGGGACTCGAACCTGCAAAGGGGCGGGGTGGCTCAGTCGGTAGCGCGCCAAGCTTGTAATCTGTAGTTCTCAGTTTCGAGTCCCAGCTTGGTCAGCGTTGAGATTTATCTCCTCAAAATTCCCCGTCCTGGCCACGGTCAATAGGGGACACCGATGGGCTTGGAAAGGCCGCCGTCCGTCGGATGGGACGTTCAGCCGTGGCCCCGTGTGCAAGAGAGCCATACCCTGTGCACGTTAAAGAACACGCTGGATGGCCTTGACGGGAGGCTACCATCTGTCTCCCAACAGCTGTTCCAGTGGGTCCCCTCCCCCAACCTTCTCTGAGCCTTCGGGGTCCATGTGACGTGGCCATTTAGCCCATGGTGTGCAAAAAAGTGCCGCTCAGAGGTAAAACAACCCAACAACAACGAACCTGCAAATGAAAGCTTGTGACGCTTGGGGTATCATAAGCAATTAAAAAAGACCCCCCCCCCCCCCCCCCGCATGCTTTCTTCGCTCTTAAAACAGAAAATATGAAAGTCGTTCTACTATATCTTCGGAACGCGAGCCTACGGTTACGAGTTAGGTGTCAAATGAAAGTTCGTATAATGACCGTCGTAAACTATTTCGAATTTTCCGCTCTAACAAGTCATATCTGAAATTAAAGCTTGTGAGGTTTGCAATATCATGGGCTACCTCAAACACTACTCCAAAAGGGAGGGAAAACCTGGTCGATGTTTATGAGTCATATATCAAAAGAAAGTTTTTGAAGGTAGGTGCTTTCAGTTACAAAGAAAAAAAATATAAATAAATAATAAAAAAACATATCTTCTTATATAGGCCCTAAAAAGTGGAAAATAAATCTGAAGCATATCGATGGTGCAATCTGTCACAGAATTCGCATTCACGTCAAAGGAAGTAGGGTGCCGATTACCTACTCATCAGGGGCGGGGGTGGCTCAGTCGGTAGCGCGCCAGGCTCGTAATCTGTAGTTCCCAGGTTCGAGTCCCAGCTGGGTCAGCGTTGAGATTTATCTCCGCAAAATTCCGCGCACTGCCCACGGTCAGTAGGGGACACAGATGGGCTTGGAAAGGCCGCCGTCCGTCGGATGGGACGTTAAGCCGTGGCGCCGTGTGCAGGAGAGCCATACCCTGTGCACATTAAAGAACACGCTGGATGGCCTTGACGGGAGACTACCATCTGTTCCAGTGGGTCCCCTCCCCCAACCTTCTTTGAGCCTTCGGGTCCTTGTGACCTGGCCATTTAGCCCATGGTGTGCAAAAAAGTGCTCAGAGGTAAAACAACCCAACCTACTCATCAAGATTGCAGGCTTGGACCTGTCTTCCTAAGTAAATGCGAATTCAATAGCTGATTGCACCATCGATATGTTTGGGCTTATTTTCTACCTTTTAGAGCGCATATAGGAAGATAGGTATTTAAAATGTTTTTGAATTTATACATCTTTTCTCTTTGTCACTAAAAATATCTATTTGCAGAAACTTGCATTTGACATATGACTCATAAATATCGATTTCATTTCTTCCCCCCCCCCCTTTTGTGTATGGGGGGAATAACCTATGATAATGGAAACGTCATAAACTTATTTTTTTTTCATTTGGACACATAGTACAGAGAAGAATCCTAAAAGCTATTCTTAACTCTTACAGGCCTCATACAAGGATGCTCCCTACTAAGACTAAAGTCACTGCTGACCACTGTCTCACGAGCTAATACAACACCCCATGTTTGCCTTCTGGGACAATCGCTAGCTCCCTCACCACTATACTAATTAAAGTTGAGATGCAACTCGATCAAGTCGACCCGCAAAATTTCCGTTCCCCCTTTTTTTTGGGGGGGGGGGATGGAAATTATTCGAAATAGTCTAGGACGATTCTTATACGACCCTTTTTTTAGGGAAGAAAGCAAGGGGGGTATACTTTTTACTGCCCACAACACTCCATACATCACAAGCTTTCATTTGACATAGAACTTGTTACGTTTGGCCCTCTCTTTCGAAAGATATAGAACAATCCTTCATATATTTTCACTTTTTTTTTGGGGGGGGGGGGATGATAGCTGATTGGTTTGGATTGTTTCACCTCTGAGCGGCACTTTTTTGCACACCATGAGCTAAATGGCCAGGTCACATGGACCCCGAAGGCTCAGAGAAGGTTGGGGGAGGGGACCCACTGGAACAGCTGTTGGTAGACAGATGGTAGCCTCCCGTCAAGGCCATCCAGCGTGTTCTTTAACGTGCACAGGGTATGGCTCTCCCGTACACGGGGCCACGGCTTAACGTCCCATCCGACGGACGGCGGCCTTTCCAAGCCCATCGGTGTCCCCTACTGACCGTGGGCAGGGTAGGGAATTTTGCAGAGATAAATCTCAACGCTGACCCAGCTGGGACTCGAACCTGGGAACTACAGATTACGAGCCTGGCGCGCTACCGACTGAGCCACCCCCGCCCCAGGGGATGATAGCACGAGAGAGGCAATTTTTATAACCTGAGACACACCCCGTGTCATAAGCTTTCATTTGACACATAAATCATTAGGTTTGTGCGTCGCATTCGAAAGATGTGGCAGAACAACTGTTTTGACAAACACACAAACTGACAAACCGACAAATGACGAGCCAAAAGCAATAGGGAAATTGGTAATAATAACAACAACACAATATAGCAGTGTCTCGCAAACTTTTTTTACTCTGCGGCACACTGAATCTAATTTTTTTTCCGCGGCACACTGAATCTATTTTTTTTTCCCGCGGCACACCTAAAAAAGAATTTTTGATGGTTACGTAAAAAGAGGAAAATTGAAGTTTCGTTAAATGCATTTTATTTAAAATAAATATAATAATAAATATAATTAATCATAACTCGGTGTTTGTTTTAAATATTTGTCCATTCTTTGGCTTGAAATAATCAAAAATTAATACCAAAATTTGGAAAAAGCTTGATAAATACTTACAAGATCCCAGTTGATAAAATCTGAAAGATTTTTATTATAGCACGTCGATAACACAAGTCAAGTCAAAATGAAATCTTTGGAATATCTAGTGTCAATTTGAAAATCTCTCGCGGCACACAGTTTGCGAGACACTGCAATATAGTCTTGCATCTGGGTTGGGTTGTTTTACCTCTGAGCGGCACTTTTTTGCACACCATGGGCTAAATGGCCAGGTCACATGGACCCCGAAGGCTCAGAGAAGGTTGGGAGAGGGGACCCACTGGAACAGCTGTTGGGAGACAGATGGTAGCCTCCCGTCAAGGCCATCCAGCGTGTTCTTTAACGTGCACAGGGTATGGCTCTCCCACACACGGGGCCACGGCTTAACGTCCCATCCGACGGACGGCGGCCTTTCCAAGCCCATCGGTGTCCCCTACTGACCGTGGGCAGGGCGGGGAATTTTGCGGAGATAAATCTCAACGCTGACCCAGCTGGGACTCGAACCTGGGAACCACAGATTACGAGCCTGGCGCGCTACAGACTGAGCCACCCCCGCCCCCCTTGCATCTGGACAATGGCTTATCCAGTAAGTTGTAATAGAAGGGATGGGAGTTTTAGAAATGCTTGAGCCTTTCATTTGCGGGGAGTGCCCTAGAAAATGTATGTTACTCAAGCTCTCAAGAGAAGAATTATAACCGCAGCTCCTGGCTGAAGTTACGCAAATCGTGTACAGGTACATGGCCAGTCGTGTACGTTAATCTGTACAGATGCTACTATGTGAGAAGTTACTGAAACATATCAAACTGGGCGTTGAAATAAAGCATCAGTTTATTAATTTACTTGTACTCTATAGAAAGAGAAAAACGGAGAAGCTCTTTTCCAAATTTGCTCACCCGAAATACACGACACAAACGTCCATGCTGCAAAACTGGGATTTATACCAGGGTTTCGGCTGTTCAAACTTCATAACGAGTGATCACGATACTACTACACATTGTTTCGCACCTGAACAAATATTTTACGATGACACGCACTTTGAAAGGCATTTTTGTCTCTCCTTCGGGAAATAAAAGACGTAGTCGATCAGGAAACGGAAGATCAGTGAAAGGACATTGCATTCTATTCAGTTCGTTCCTATTTCAGAGGGGCGAGGGTGGCTCAGTCGGTAGCGCGCTAGGCTCGTAATCTGTAGTTCCCAGATTCGAGTCCCAGCTGGGTCAACGTTGAGATTTATCTCCGCAGAATTTCCCGCTCTGCCCACGGTCAGTAGGGGACACCGATGGGCTTGGAAAGGCCGCCGTCCGTCGGATGGGACGTTAAGCCGTGGCCCGTGTGCGGGATCAAGCATCCTTGTGCACGTTAAAGAACACGCTGGATGGCCTTGACGGGAGGCTACCATCTGTCTCCCAACAGCTATTCCAGTGGATCCCCTCCCCTAACCTTCTCTGAGCCTTCGATTCTTCCATGTGACCTGGCCATTTAGCCCATGGTGTGCAAAAAAGTGCCGCTCAGAGGTAAAACAACTCAAAATCCTATTTCAGAATTGTTTAAAGGTCAAAGGTAGCTGGTTTTAAATAAGAATAATAGTGAAATGAATAATGAATAGCTGATAACATTTCGTTGAAAAGTAAATAAAATTTAAGATAACGCATACACTTTCCAAAACTGAATATATAAATTGTTTTGTCACTTATGAAATGTGTCAACAGTAGGTTTGTCACTTAGGCAATGTATTAACAGTGATGTAAAGTGAACTATTTTGTCACTTATGTTGTGTGCAAGGCAGAATTCGGCAATTGTGGGCCCTGGAGCCAAGGTCTAAGTGAACGCCCCAGAGTCAAGTTCTCAATGGGGATCCCAGAATTAAATTCTTAATGGGAATGCTTGGAACCAAGGTCTAAATCAGGCCCCCAATACTGTTAAAAAAGAACACTGCAGTAATTTATGTAAAATAGTCGATTGAATAGCAAAACAGAGTACCTTAAACAAATTAAAAAATGAGGTCGGGCATAGGGATCCCATAGGCCATGACTGTGTGTTAACAGTGATGTTAAGTGAAAAGTTTTGTTGCTTATGGTGTTAACAATGGTGTTAAGTGAATGGCTCCCATGCAGTGTTTTAACACTTGTCCAAAAGACAAGCCAATGCCCGAAAGGTTGTTGTTTGTTGTTTTACCTCTGAGCGGCACTTTTTTTGCACACCATGGGCTAAATGGCCAGGCCACATGGACCCCGAAGGCTCAGAGAAGGTTGGGGGAGGGACCCACTGGAACAGCTGTTGGAAGACAGATGGTAGCCTCCCGTCAAGGCCATCCAGCGTGTTCTTTAACGTGCACAGGGTATGGCTCTTCCACACACGGGGCCACGACTTAACGTCCCAACCGACGGATGGCTGTGTTTCCAAACCCATCGGTGTCCCCTACTGACCGTGGGCAGGGCGGGGAATTTTGCGGAGATAAATCTCAACGCTGACCAGCTGGGACTAGAACGTGGGAACTACAGATTACGAGCCTGGCGCGCTACCGACTGAACCACCCCCGCCCCATGCCCGAAAGGAAAGAAGTTTTAGAAAACACTACTACAGCGGCGCACAGGGTGGTGGTGGGAGGGGGGGGGGGTGAGGGAAGATTAACATGTTTAGTACAATAGAGGGAGTAAAAATATACGTTTTTAAGCCCTGAAGGAGAAAAGTTTTAACCTTCCGCTTGAGTGCACCACTGTATTACTACATGGCGAGCGCAAGTTTCAGCGCCTATGTATGGGGCAGGGGTAGCTCAGTCGGTAGCACATCAGGCTTTAAAATGAGTTATCAGGTTCGATTCTCAACTCTGTTAGCAAGGGCACACAGATGGGCTTGGAAAGCGCGATCCGTTGGATGGGACGTTAAGCAGTGGCCCCGTGTGCAGGAGAGCCATGCCCTGTGCCCTTTAAAGTGTTATTTTGAACCCGATCCCACCCAACAAGGCCAGAGCCTGAACTCACTTCTAATCTAGTACATCGTGTTTTAATACTGCATGAGAGACAAAAGATATCAGTTAGCATCACTCTTTATAAACCTGGTGCATCTTTTAATATTTGTTACTCCATGTACTTGTGTGTTAAATATACAAGTATAGTAGTTTTGGTAACATTTAAAACTCTTTTTTAATCGGCGTCCTGTATAATATTAGTGCCAGTAACATTGGGTTGTTTTGTCTCTGAGTGGCACTTTTTTGCACACTATAGGCCAAATGGCCAGGGCACAAGGTCCCCAAGGGTTCAGAGAAGGTTGGGGAAAGAGGACACATTAGAGAGCTGTTAGGAGACAGATGGAAGCCTCCTGTCAAGGGAGGGGGGGGATATGCTTCAGTCGGTAACGTGCCAGGCTCGTAATCTGCAGTTCTCAGTTTCGAGTCCTAGCAGAGTCAGCGTTGAGATTTATTTCCGCATAACTCCCTAAGGTCCTCGGTCAGTATGGAACACCAATGGGCTTGAAAAGGCCATTGGGACATTAACTGGACATTATTGGGACATTAAGATTGACAGAATTGGGACATTAAGCTGTGTCTCCGTGTGCGGGACAGCCATACCCATGCATATTAAAGAATACGTTGGATGGCCTTTGATGGGAGGCTACCCTCTGTCTTCCGACAACTCCAGTGGGTCCCTCCCAACCTTCTCTGAGCTTTCAGGATCGTTGTAACCTGGCCATTTAGCCCATTGTGTGTGCAAAAAAGTGCCGCTCAGAGGTAAAACTGCCCAACCTCCAGTCAAGGCAATCCAGCTTTCTTTAATGTGCATAGGAAACGCCTCTCATGTAAAAGATGACACGACACAAGGAAGCCTTTCCTGGCCCTTTGACACCCTCTTTTTGAACGACGGCAGTGTTTGTGTGTGTGTGTGTGGGGGGGGGGGGTGGGGGGGGGGGGGGGGGGAGTCTAGCGGAGATAAAAAGATCAATAACCACTGAGACAACATTTGCTATATAGGTGTCAGCATTGACACCTATTGATATCGAAGAACACCGAAGCACATTACTTTGGTGATATTGACGGAGGTTCAAAAGTAAGTGAAACCAAGCCCGAATCTAGAAAATAATTGAGGGAGGGGGGGAAGGCAAGAAACACAATCGAGCCGAAAAATGCAAAAGGCGAGGCCAAGAGACTGGTTTTCCGGTGCAGTTGGGTTGTTTAACCT
>JAWZYU010001106.1:22500-47117 GCA_038380435.1 Ryuthela nishihirai | reverse complement strand
AAACCCATGTGTACTTGTGTATGTCGTGGTGTTTGTAATAAGTGTTAGTTATTCTGAATCCATTGAGTTTACTTACCTGGAGGAGACGTTGCCCATTGCCATTGCAGCTACCGATGCCAAAAGGGCCAATTACCCCTCCCGAAAGGTCAGAGTTAGTACCAACTTTGACATTGAAGTCACCAAGAACAAGGGTAATATCTCCTTTCTTGACAGAATTCAAATATCCTGAAGTTGTCCATAAAACTTATCCTTCTCATCCTCATCCTCGGTGGGGGCATAACAGCCTATAACATTCAAGTCTTTAACGCTTGTCTGAAATTTTGCTGTAAGAAGCCTTCCATTAATGCACTCATATCCTAGAAGAGCATCACTAGCGTGTCTGGTGAGAAGCAGACCCCCGCCTTGCTGAATCTTATTGTCGTCCTCCCTTAAAATTTTCTTTTTATGAATCTGACCTTTATCTGTCGATTTGCTCTCTTGCAAGCCGAGAATATCTAAATTACAATGGTGGAATTCTTGTGTGAGAACATTAAGAGAGTAAGCTCTGTGCAGAGTCCTCACATTCCAACTACCTATGGAGAGAAAATGGTTAGTGGGATGTTTAAAGAAACTATGTTTATTGAGAGAGAGAATGCCGAGAATATCAAACAGCCCCCTAATCGCAGACATGGGGCAGATACCCTTTCCCCCACCACTAAAGGCTCAAGTCATCTACACTGGAAGACTTCCTCCAATGTAGAATTTGACGATGCCAATAGAAGCAAAGAGTTCAGGTGGCTGCGATGACCTCTGCTCAGGATTATCCACCAGCTGATAAACATATCCTGTGAATCTATTCACTTGGGGCTGTCAACCCAGAAACAAACAGAAAACATAGCGGAAGATCATCCCTCCACAGAAGCCCACCAGTGCAGCAAAATCAGGATCCATAATCAAGCTCAGAGCCATATATCTGTCCAGTCCAGTGGGTATATGGTCAGCACCTGGACCCTGTGTGGTTGACCACTCCTCAGTAGGGTGGAAAAATGAGAAAAGTAGCCATAGTTGTCGAGATCAGTAGGCCACACTGATCTGGCAGCCCTTCCCTTCCGTTAACTTCCACAAGAGAGTATCTCTTTTGAAAGGTCCCCCACATTTCCACCCCGCTAACAACCCATTGAAATTCTTCTCAATTTACATAAATATCACGGCACTTTCAACATAAGGAAAACTTTAAAACATATTACTATCGACTAAATTAAAACCGTTTTCTCGAATTCTTTAGAATACACCACTGTACACTATTCATGAGACAAAATCATATTAACTCCAACATTGCCACCAAATACACCTGAACAGTAGAAATATCAAATACCCTATATATATATACACACAACATACCGAGAGGAAAAAGTAGAGAAAGAAAGTACAGCATCATACTTAAAAAGAAAGAAACCAATCCTGCTATTCTTAAAGAGATTTTCTCCAAACCTCAATTAGAAGTTTAGAAAACACAGCTCAAAGCTAAACTCTATAAATTACACAGATTCAATTATTTTTAAACCTCTTAACAGGAAAGGAAATTAAAAAAAGAATCAACAATAAACTATATTCAAGTGAGCTACGTAACTCATAACTTATGATCATTTCCGCTTCCTTTCTGCTAAACTGTCACTTTACATTATCAGATTTAAACATCATTCGAACATGGAAATTTTTTCTCACCAAATATCTACAGTTGATTAATCATTTCACCGTCTAATACAGAAAATAAATCACATCAGATCTACATATTATGAAATTCAAATCTTGTAAATAATCTCTCTCATATCAACTTCATCTTACACCTAAAATATGTTCATATTTGCAATAATACTACACATACGTTGCTACTTTGACGAAAGAATATCATGCACTTCCGGTTATTGAATAAGCTTTAAGCGATATAATTGTTGGAAATTTTAGTATTTCCGGCTACGCGTAGAAGATTAAGCAGAGGTTTGGTTTCCGAATATAAAAAATAGACCTGGGATTTTAAGACGTATACCTGATTTGAAAACCATATATTGCGATAACAGACGTTATATAGCGAATGGTTAGTCACAGCGAGGTAATTATCAGAGTTTATAATTCAAATAGGAAAGGGGGATATGTTTTCAACAGGATTCTGAATAGAAAGTAGTTGATTATGAATTAATACAAAGTCTGAAGATTAGATATAACACTGTGACTTTTAAAATTTTTTTATATTTAGATTATTCATTGTGAATAATTTATTTTGAAATTTTTCATTGTCAATTATCATTGATTATTCATTGTCAATAATTTATTTTGAAATTTTGTGAGGTTTCGTAATTAGTAGGGTAAATCCGGTCTTGGGATATTAATTCAACGTTACATCATACTGGGCGATCCTTCTCGAGGTTTTCCAAAATGCAATTTAAATTCGAGTTTTGAATATCGAAAAAACCTGACATTTCGGTTGTTTCACCTCTGAGCGGCACTTTTTTGCACACCATCGGTTAAATAGTTAGGTCACAAGGATATGTAGAAGACTCAGATACCGTTCGATGCAAATCCATTCCTAATTTTGTATCTTATTACATCACGACGTGAACCTAACAGTTAATTTTCATTTCTGCGCCAAAACAATAATATCAATCTTGAGATTGCTCGCATATATCAAATTTTTTTACCGAAAACGACTTTTCAAAAACCGGAATTTCCAAAGCTTTAACGGTTCGTACCCTTCCACATCACTAAAATCTCACCCAAAATATCTAAAACAAAAGAATGGTTACTTCCTCCGTGTATCGTACGAGGGTGAGAAAAAAAAAAAAATCCAGTGGAACAACTCAAAAAAGCTTGGAATGCGAAACTCAAAGTATGCAACTTCAAACTTGTACTACGGCTTCACAATGTTTCGTCTATACTTCTCCGAAACTTTATATAACCATTTTTCTTCTCTGTAGAAAAATAAAAATGCATCTTACGTACCTGAGATGATCGAAGCATAACATAAAAATATACCTAAAATAGAAACATTATTATGATTAAGAATAGCATTTTTTAAACTTCAACGTGATTGTAATATATTATACCAAATGTGCTGGCAACACAACGAAAGAGTACTGCTGACGTCATCTCGGTGTTTTTCCTACTTTATTATTAACCCGTATTCACAGGCAGGCAGCACTAATTTTAGGAGATTTAAACATTTTGATATCCATTTTTTCATATGCACTGTATTTTTTTTAAAGGTTTATTTTTTTTACACTGTTTTCTCGGGAACCTATCAGAAACAGAATTGGGTGCATTGAATTAATTATTCCTATTGTTTATTAAGAAGGATTTATTTTTTTTTAAAGTTGATTGCTTCGCGCGCTTGGCTACTGATCTAAGAGACCTGGGTTCGAATCTAGGGTAAGGAATTGATGTGTGTTGCTTTTCTGCTCAGGTGCTTACTTACGGTAGCAACAATGTAATCAGTTTAGGTTAATCAGTGACAAATTTGAATCTCAATCAAGTATATATTTTTTTTACACGTTTTTGATTTAACACAGATCAGAAAAGAAATTTAAATTCCCTATTTAAACGATTTATTTTGATGTAACACGGTTGACACGAAGCCTTTTTGAAAAACCCCATTTGAATTTAATTCTGAAAAAATTGTTTTACCTCTGAGCGGCACTTTGTTGCACACCATGGGCTAAATGGCCACGTCACATGGACCCGGAAGAAGGCTGGGGTAGGGGACCAACTGGAACAGCTATTGTAAGACAGATGGTAGCCTCCCGTCAAGGCCATCGAGCGAGTTCTTTAACATGCACAGGGTATGGCTGTCGCACACACGGGGCCACGGCTTAACGTCCCATCCGACGGACGGCGGCCTTTCCAAGCCCATCGGTGTCCGCTACTGACCGTGGGCAGGGCGGGGAATTTTGCGGAGAAAAATCTGAACGCTGAACCAGCTGGGAGTCGAACCTGGGAACTACAGTTTACGAGCCTGGCGCGCTACCGACTGGCCCACCCCGCCCCTGTCTCCACGGTGTCAGATTGTTAATAAAACCAGTGAAGTTTGATAATTAAATTAATCAATCCCAGTTATTTAAGCTGAAACGTTATAGTGGAATTGTATGTAATTTCCGGCTTTGATATTAAATTGCATTCGCATATTTTAAATATTAACGTTTCTGAAATATTATAATATTACTATTAATCCTTCCTAAATGTAGTTCGATTCTTGTTTAGGTAAAATTTACGTGGTCTATGAACTTTATTCTAAATATACGTAATAAAATATATTATGGAAAAGAAGAAATGAATTGAGAGTAAAATTTGACACTGAAGTGAAAGCGAATACATGGTTGCTATCGTAACTAAGGGCGCCACGTGTGAAGCTATCTAGGTGCACGTGCCATTGTAACATATTTGACCAATCGTAGAAGAGGAACACGAAGAACCGTTGGGAAAGGCGGGAAGCAGGAAATATTTCATTAGAAACAAAATTAACGCCACCTAGAGGAATTTATTTCATTTAGCAATAATTGTATGTGTTTAAGTACATAAGTTATATTTATGCATTCATGTTTCAAAACTTTAATGAACACTATTTGAATATTACCACATATAGTATGCTGGAATATAAATTTAGGACACCTTTTTGGGTGAGGGGAAATGTGAATTTTTTTTTTTGTTACGGTTCAACTTATTTGGACTTCCGACCTGAAATTTCGCACTGCAAACTGGACCTTAACCTGAAACTTTCTGTGAAAATTTCGAGCGTGTACATTGATTTCCCCGATGAGTTATGACTGCCAGAGACAGGTAGTAAATGCCACTCCGCAACTCGCTAAGTTATGACGCTGTATTCCGTATCATCTCATTGGGATAAAATTTACGAACAATAATAGGTTTTAAAACACAAAAAAATACGCTTGATAATTAAGAGACATTAGGAAAACTATTTTATTTTACTACTTCAACTGATGCAGTATTTAATTAGTAACGCAAGTTCGGATGTTTAATAGCAGCGATATCTGTTTATTTAGTCTGAAACCCTAAAAGAAACAAGTTTAAAGGAAGGGAGAATGGAATAATCTACCTTTCATTGGGCACAGCGATAAATATGCTTCGGTTTCCATTTCTATTTAAGTACGGAACTCATAAAGAATCCTCAGCGTTGAGATTTATCTCCGCAAAACTCCCCGCCCTTCCCACGGTCAGTACTGGACACCGATAGGCTTGGAATACATTATTCACAATATAAAATTATCCATAACAGCAACATAATTTTAACGAATTTCTGTATTACAGACTACACAGGGATTAAGTGCTTAGCCGAGGAGTGATTTCATACCCTAAACATTTAACCTCTAATGATTATTTTATTTCCTAATCCAAAGAGGCTTAACGTGTTAGGGAAAAGAGTGAAAATATCTTCATAAATATAATAAAGGAATAAAAAAACACCCCCTCAAGCAGCTGCTTGCAACAGCGATCTAACAGGAGCCTGTCAGTTTCCCCGCCATAGTCGAAGGTCTGTGAGGGTGGTGACCCCTTTAATTACTTTAATACGCCATATATTAGATATGCGTTTGGTTGGGTTGTTTCATCTCTGAACGGTAGTTATTTGCACACAAGGGTCTAAATGGCGACGTCATAAAGAACCAGAGGGATCAGTTTAGGTTGCGGGAAGGTGACCGAATGTTATGAGACAGATGAAAAAATAGGAGATTGGTTCCAGACGTGAAAAAAAAACAACATACCCCCTCAAGAAGCTGCTTCCCACAGAGATCTGACAGGAAGCTGTCACTTTACATACCATAATAGAAAGTCTGTGAGGATGACAGGACCTCAGCACAAAAACGACACGTACGTCCATGCCTTACCCGGGACTCGAACCCAGGTCCCTTAGACGTGAAAACCGAATACAAATGAGTTGTTTTCAAACAAGTGATATCAAAATCTTGAAGTCTTTATTTCATTTTTATTAATTTTAAGACATTTTTAATTTTATAAACTTAGTAGTTTTCAAATTAAAACCAACCGGTTTGGTTTTAAAGAAAAGAAATATATAAAGAATTCTTCAATATTTTTTGGTTTTTTTTTATCTTTGTAGTTTTTTTTTTAACTCAGCTCGTAGTCTGTAGTTCCCAGGTTCGAGTCCTAGCTGGGTAAGCGTTGAGATTTATCTCCGCAAAATTCCCCGCCCTGCTCACGGTCAGTAGGGGAGACCGGTGGTCTTGGAAAGGATGCCGTCCGTCGGATGGGGCGTTAAGCATTGGCCCCGTGTGTGTGAGAGCCATATCCTGTGCACGTTAAAGAACACGCTGGATGGCCTTGACGGAAGGCTACCATCTGTCTCCCAACAGCTGTTCCAGTAAGTCCCCTCCGCCAACCTTCTCTGAGCCTTCGGGGCCCATGTGACCTGGCCATTTAGCCCATGGTGTGCAAAAAAGTGCCGCTCAGAAGTAAAACAACCCAACCTATTAGATTATCTAAATATTGTTTCAGGATGTTTCTGAAGGGTAAAATAATTCATTTATACTACAGAAAATAAATGATCTAAATAAATGCACCAAATTCTGTTTTAAATTTTTAAACGGTAAATAGGTTCCGGAAAAAAACGTGTAAAAAAAAAATTCTAAAACAAAACACAGTGCATATGAAAAAATAGAAGATTGGTTCCAGACGTGAAAAAAAAAAACATACCCCCTCAAGCAGTTGCTTGCCACAGAGATCTGATAGGAACCTGTCAGTTTATATGCAAGTGTTAGTTTAATTATCTTTATAACTTTAAACACATGAGAGACCAAGACTAACGTATATTGCAGATAAAAATGAGGGGAATTCCCAGAACTCAAAGTTACCATTTTTTCTAAATGGTTTCGTAGTTTTTCGATCAAATGGAAAATAAAATGCATTAAAATGTTGAGTTGTTTTACCTCTGAGCGGCTCTTTCTTACACACCATGGGCTAAATGGCCATGCCACATGGACCCCGAAGGCTCAGAGAAGGTTGGGGGATGGGACCCACTTGAATAGCTGTTGTGAGACAGATGGTAGTCTCCCGTCAAGGCCATCCAGTGTGTTCTTTAAAGTACACAGGGTATGGTACTTTTTTGAAAACCATGGGCTAAATGGCCATGCCACATGGATTCCGAAGGCTCAGAGAAGGTTGGTGGAGGGTCCTCACTGGAACAGCTGTTGGGAGACAGATGGTAGCCTCCCGTCAAGGACATCCAGCGTGTTCTTTAACGTAAACAGGGTATGGTACATTTTTGCAAACCATGGGCTAAATGGCCAGGTCACATGGACCCCGAAGGCTCACAGAAAGTTGGGGGAGGCTAAACAGCTGTTGTGAGACAGATGATAGCCTCCCGTCAAGGCCACCCAGCGTGTTCTTTAACGTAAACAGGGTATGGTACTTTTTTTGCAAACCATGGGTTAAATGGCCATGCCATATGGACCCCGAAGGCTCAGAGAAGGTTGGGGGAGGGTCCTCACTGGAACAGCTGTTGGGAGACAGATCATAGGCTCCCGGCAAAGCCATGCAACGTGTTCTTTAACGTGCACAGTGTATGGCTTTTCCGCACACGGGGACACGGCCTAAGATCCCATCCGACGGATGGTGACACGGCCTAAGATCCATCCGACGGCCTTTCCAAGTTTATCGATTAGTAGAACTAATGGTTGGGCGAGGAAAAAAATTCTTTGCTTAATTTTTGATTTCTTCATTTTCGTATTTGTCGTTACAGTAGGCGTAGAAATATATCTATATCGTAAATGATCAAACGGCATTTTTTTTTTATGTACAGGTTTTCACATCTATTTGACCCATTACCGCCTGTCTGGATAGCCTTCTACAAAAAGAGCGAAAATAGATATGCCTAAACAAGCAATTCCATTCATTGGTTTAAGATAACTTAAAGTTAATTTATTTTAATAACATTCAAAATAATTTACTTATTAAGATTTTATTTAAATGTTCCCGAATATTTTAAAAATATTTCAAATAACTAGCAGTTAATATTTTAGGATTAGAAATTCTTTTTGATTTACACACTTTGTTTCTGAAATATATTGTAAAAATTAAAGTGGGAACATTGGACATTCTCATTCTACTGGGTGACGTCACTTCCGTGTTTTCGCGATATCGTTTGTAATCCTTATTTAACCGCTGTATTCTTCTAGTAATTTAACTTTTAATTTATATTCACACGTTATAGTTTTTATTCTGAGGAAGTCATACAATCTGTAGCTGAATTTCTTATCACTGTGGTAAATAATAATTATTGATGACACATTTGAAATTTCGGTACGAGAATAGATAGTTTCGTCGCTGCAGTGTAAAATTTTACCTTTAGGCCTTTGTAATTACTTTACAAGTTATTTGTTTCGCAGAGTTGCCTGGTATAGCTCTGTGCTGTCCAACTGCTTCTTCGGCTATGTCAGCCAAAGATTATTATCAGGAGCTAACTGATCCTTTACACGTTTATTAAGCTCTCTATAATGTTTTCTATTAGAATTAATATTGATTCAGGACATTCCTGTAGTTCTTTCTTTCTAAAATAAACTCAAGTGCCTTGTCACTCGGATAATTATGCGTCCTCTGTTTCATTTTACGTAACAGAGTACTGTTAGTTTCCACAAAAGTCTATTTTAGGTGGTCACATTTTTCCTGAACTTAAGTAGCAAGCAAACCACGACTGTCATAATGAGTAAGTAACCTATCATGATAAGATGTACTCTAATTAGGTCTTTCACAGCTTCATAATTAAAGGTAAATTTTTTAACCTTAACACAACACTTCTTAAGTTTCAAACGCATAACGCTTTTAACAAGATAATGGTCAGATCCAATTTCAGCTTCCGAATATGACCTGTTCTTTGTAACAGTAGTAGTCCATTTGCTGTTAATTAATATATAATCTACAAAGTTCTTATGCAGCCTATGAGATGAAACCCACGTGTACTTATGTATGTCGCGGTGTTTGTAATAAGTGTTAGTTATTGTAAAACCATTGAAGTTAACATTGACGTCACGAAGAACAAGGGTAACATCTCATTTCTTCACAGAATTCGAAATACCTTGAAGTTGTCTGTAAAACCTATTTTCTCATCGTCATTCAAAGTGGTGGCATAACAGTAGATAAGTTTGAAGTCCTTAACCCTTGTCCGTAATTTTGCTGTAAACAACCTTTCATTAATATCCTAGAAGAGCATCACTAGCGTGTCACGCCTTGGTGATGTTTATTCTCTTTCTTCACCGAAAATTTAAGAATCCGAAAAACTTTTGAAAGAGGTACTAGGTTAAAAGGAATGCATCTTATTTCTCCTCTATAATTTTTAGTAAATTTGGTATACAAGATATCGAAAAATATAAGTGCGGAAGAGGAAACAAACCCCTCTGTTGGGAATACGAAACAATGTAAATGTCACTTCCTCCGGATTGTGTAAACAATGCATTCTGAAACGTCACTCTCCGATGTCATTCGCCTCTTATTGAATTCGTCCAACGTTTTTGTCGCTGTTCCATTAGTCGCGTTAGCTATTAAAATATGGCGAACAAGTCATCCTATTTTGAGGGTTTGTAGTTATCAGAGCTTTGCCTATCGCGAACAGATTCGAGTATAATAAGGAGGCATAGACAAGGTCTTTGCGGTTGATAAATAACGTCAGCCTGTCCTTCCGTAACTTAGAACTCTGGTGGTCGAAAAGTTTCAGCTAAAGCCAGTTAAATAATATTCGTGAAGTGTTTGTGGTTCTTTTATATTTTCCTTCAGGTAAGTAATTTTGTAGTGAATAATTAGTTAAGAGTATAGGTAATCTAATTCTACAGTTTTTAGCCTAAGAGCTATGAAATTTCGGACGGTTTCGAACCAACAAATAGTACGCAGCACATTATTCTGATTATGGGACATAAAATTGATAGCTAACCGCTATTTGACGGTGTCGACCACTTTATTTTGGCTCGTCATACGGACATTATTCATTTCCTATGCTTTTGACGTACCCTACGGAACGTCAACAGAATTTCCTTGTTATGCCAGTGAGAAACGTTACTTGGAAGCTCTAAAATATGCATTTAATGGAAAAATGTCACTGATGATAAATTAAAGATCATAATCAAATATTTTTTTTTAAATATAGGTTTTAAAAAATATTGTTTTAGTTATATAAAAATATTGTTTAGTCTTCAGTGGTATGCCAGTGAGAAACTGGAATTATTATTTCAGCAGGTAAATTAGAATTAGAAATCCTATCGCGAAAACAAGGACATGACGTCATCTATCGTATGTCCAAGTGTTGCCACCATAATTTCTATAAGATCTTTCAAAACCAAAGTATGTATAAATCGAAAAGAATTTCTAATCCTAAAATATTAACTGGTAGTTATTTCCTTTTTTTAATTTTGGTAAATATTTTTATAGTATTCTGAAATATTTAAATAAAATCTTAATAAGTAAATTATTTTCAATGTTATTAAAAATAAATTAACTTTAAGTTATCTTAAACCAATGAATGGAATTGCTTGTTCAGGCAAAGTTTTGTTAGTTATATATTTATCGCCACGTTGACATTTCTTGGGCTCGTTACGTCACCCTATCAGCTGGATATATCTGTTGCGAATATTAGACGTTGGTTTCAAACTTCGTCCACGATAATGGGGAAATACATCTGAAAGCATGTACATAAAAATACTGCCGTTTGATCATTTACGATATAGAACTATTTATACGCATACTGTAACGACGAATGGCGAAATGAAAAATTAAGCAAAGATATTTTTTTTTCCTCGGACAACCATTAGTCCTACTGACCGAGCCGAAATGAAAGGGGTGGTTTGTGGTCGACAGCGACAAATAGCGTTTAACTATAAAATTTATAACTCATAATCAGATTAATCTGCTGTACAGTAGCTCTCGGTTGAAATTTCATAACTCTCGTGCTAAAAAGTGTAAAATTACATTACCTCTAACTGTAAATTAATTATTCACTACAAAGTTACTTACCTGAAAGAATTTATAAACGAACCACCAACACTTTATGAATATTATTAAACTTGATTCACCTGATATTTTTTCGAACAGCAGAATGGTGGTTTAGAGAAGGGCATAGGGAATACAGTCCGTGTGTATTTTTTAATCGCATAGACCTTGCCAATGATTGCTTATTACACTGTAATGTGTTCCCGGGTACGCAAAGGTCCGAAAATCTCAAAAAAAAAAAAAATAAAATAAAATAAAAACTCAAATTATATCAATTATTATTCGCCAATCTATAATTATTCGTACGGGCAACATGGCGAAACCAAGGGAGTCTCTCTCTACAAAATATGCTGCTTAAAGGAGGTTGCAAACTCCTTTGCCTAACCTGATCATTAGTTACAAAGTTGAAGCACCTAATGCCCAAGATACAGCGTATGCATCTGTAATGAAAAGCATCTAGTTTCCTCTTATCTTGTTTACAACCCGGCAGCAATCGCTATTCGTGTGTTAATCTCATGCCGCACATCACCATTATCTGTTACATAGCTCCGAAGATAATTAAACTGTGATACCTGCTCAAGACTACAACCATTCAGATTAACTGAATCACAGCCTGCCTGACCAATTTTCATCACTTTAGTTTTCTCTCTGTTTATAACCAAACTTACTCTACTTCCAGTCTCATCAACAGCTCGAATGAAAGAGTTCATCTCATCAACATCTTTTGCCAAAAGGGCTAAATCATCAGCCTAATCTATATCAGAAATTTTCGTATCTCCAGTCCATTAAAGGTCAAAATCTTTCCCTTGAAGTGAATTTCGCATAACATAATCAATAACCAATCTAAAGATAAAAGGCGACAAAATGCACTCTTGTCGAACAGCAGAAGTAATGCTAAAGCAATTGCTACAAGCCTTACAAGCTTTCACTCACGACTCAGTGTTATTATAGAGAGTTTTCAGTATGTTAACTAACTTGTCAGGTATACCATATGATCTCACAATCAAGTACAAATCATGACGATCAACAGAGTCGAAAGCCTTTTTGAAATCAACAGAGCTACCAACCAAAGGTTTCGGAAACTCTAAACATTTCTCAAGAATCTGCGTAAGTGAAAATATCTGATCCACACATCCCTTACCTCTTTCTGAATGCACATTGCTCATAACGCAATTGCCTGTCAACCAGATTCTTAATTCTATTAAGCACAATCATGGAAAGAACTTTACCTGGAACAGAGAGTAGGCTGATACCCCTATAGTTATCACAAGAACTGCAATTACGTTTCTTGAAAATTGGGATAACAATAGCTCTGGTAAAATTCTTAGGAACGATGCCTTTATCATAAAAGATATTCAGAATTTCAGTCATCCAAGTGGTAACCGAAACATTCCCAGTTCTGAGCATTTCTGTAGTAATTTTGTCTACCCCTGGGGATTTATGAGGTTTAAGTTTAGAAACATCCAAAATAAATTCAAATTGTCTTATAGGGCCAACATTAAAGGCATCAATGCATGTATCATCATTCGAAAAAATGATGAAGAACTAACCGCATTGTTTAGAACATCACTGAAATGCTCAGCCCATCTAGCCATGAGAGAATCCTCACCTTCTATAACCTTAGCTTGTTTATCCTTCAATCCCTGTATACCTGTCCGTTTTTTACCACACAAAACATTAACTATCTGGTACAGCTCTCTGGTGTTGTGCTGTCTAACTGCTTCCTCGGCTTGTCAGCGAAACCATCATGCCAAAGATTCTTATCAGCAGCTAACTGATCTTTTACACGTTTATTAAGTTCTCTGTAATGCTTTCTATTAGGACTAGTAGGGTATTGATCAAGGACATTCCTGAAGTTCTTTCTTTCGAAAATAAGCTCAAGTGCCTTATCACTCAAATAATTCTGCCTCCATTGTTCCTTTTTTCCTAAAAGAGTACTGTTAGTGTCCAAAAAAGTCTGTTTAAAGTGGTCCCATTCATCCTCAACTTCAGTAGTAAGCATACCATGACTGTCATAATGACTAAGTAACCTATCATGGTAAGCTTTGGCTATAACTGGGTCTTTCAGAGCTTTAGTATTAAAAGTAAATTTTTTAACCCTAGCACAACATTTTTTAAGTTTAAGTTGCAAGACACTTTTAAGAAGGTAATGGTCAGATCCAATTTTAGCTCCCCTATATGACCTGGTATTCCTAACAGAACTAGCCCATTTGCTGTTAATTAATATATAATCAATCATATTCTTATGCAGCCCATCGGATGAAACCCATGTGTACTTATGTATGTCGTGGTGTTTGTAATAAGTGTTAGTTATTCTGAATCCATTGAGTTTACTTACCTGTAGGAGACGTTGCCCATTGCCATTGCAGCTACCGATGCCAAAAGGGCCAATTACCCCTCCCGAAAGGTCAGAGTTAGTACCAACTTTGACATTCCTAAGTCTCCCTAGTCCCTCTTTGACAAGAGAAATTTAAAGTTTTCTTTTTATGAATCTGACCTTTATCTGTCCATTTGCTCTCTTGCAAGCCGAGAATATCTAAATTACAATGGTGGAATTCTTGTGTGAGAACATTAAGAGAGTAAGCTCTGTGCAGAGTCCTCACATTCCAACTACCTATGGAGAGAAAATGGTTAGTGGGATGTTTAAAGAAACTATGTTTATTGAGAGAGGGAATGCCGACAATATCAAACAGCCCCCTAATCGCAGACATGGGGCAAATACCCTTTCCCCCACCACTAAAGGCTCAAGTCATGTACACTGGAAGACTTCCTCCAATGTAGAATTTGACGATGCCAATAGAAGCAAAGAGTTCAGGTGGCTGCGATGACCTCTGCTCAGGATTATCCACCAGCTGATAAACATATCCTGTGGATCTATTCACTTGGGGCTGTCAACCCACAAACAAAAAGAAAACACAGCGGAAGATTTTCCCTTCACAGAAGCCCACCAGTGCAGCAAAATCAGGATCCATAATCAAGCTCAGAGCCATATATCTGTCCAGTCCAGTAGGTTTATATGGTCAGCACCAGGACCCTGTGTGGTTGACCACTCCTCAGCAGGGTAGAAAAAAAAGAAAAGTAGCCATAGTTGTCGAGATCAGTAGGCCACAGTAATCTGGCAGCCCTCCTCTTCTGTTAACTTCCACAACAGAGTATCTCTTTTGAAAGGTCCCTCACATTTCCACCCCGCTAACAACACATTGAAATTCTTCTCAATTTACATAAATATCACAACACTTTCAACATAACGAAAACTTTAAAACATATTACTATCGACTAAATTAAAACCGTTTTCTCGAATTCTTTAGAATACACCACTGTACAGTATTCATCAGACAAAATCATATTAACTGCAACATTGCCACCAAATACACCTGAACAGTAGAAATATCAAATACCCTATATATATATACACACACAACATACCGAGAGGAAAAAGTAGGGAAAGAAAGTACAGCATCATACTTAAAAAAAAAAGAAACCAATCCTGCTATTCTTAAAGAGATATTCTCCAAACCTGAATTAGAAATTTAGAAAACACAGCTCAAAGCAAAACTCTATAAATTACACAGATTGAATTATTTTTAAACCTCTTAACAGCAAAGGAAATTAAAAAAAGAATGAACAGTAAACTATATTCAAGTGAGCTACGTAACTCATAACTTATGATCATTGCCGCTTCCTTTCTGCTAAACTGTCACTTTACATTATCAGATTTAAACATTATTCGAACATGGAAATTTTTTCTCACCAAATATCTACACTTGATAAATAATTTCACCGTGTAATACAGAAAATAATTCACATCAGATCTACATATTATGAAATTCAAATCTTGTAAATAATCTCTCTCATATCAACTTCGTCTTACACCTAAAATATGTTCATATTTGCAATAATAACTACACATAAGTTGCTACTTTGACGAAATAATATCATGCACTTCCGGTTATTGAATAAGCTTTATGCGATATAATTGTTGGAAATTTTAGTATTTCCGGCTACGCGTAGAAGATTAAGCAGAGGTTTTGTTTCCGAATATAAAAAATAGACCTGGTATTTTAAGACGTATACCTGATTTGAAAACCATATATTGCGATAACAGACGTTATATAGCGAATGGTTAGTCACAGTGAGGTAATTATGAGTTTATAATTCAAATAGGAAAGGGGGATATGTTTTCAACAGGATTCTGAATAGAAAGTAGTTGATTATGAATTAATAGAAAGTCTGAAGATTAGATATAACACTACGACTTTTAAATTTTTTTTATATTTAGATTATTCATTGTGAATTATCATTGATTATTCATTGTCAATAATTTATTTTGAAATTTTGTGAGGTTTCGTAATTAGTAGGGTAAATCCGGTCTTGGGATATTAATTCAACGTTACATCATACTGGGCGATCCTTCTCGAGGTTTTCCGAAATGGAATTAAAATTCGAGTTTTGAATATCGAAAAAACCTGACATTTGGGTTGTTTCACCTCTGAGCGGCACTGTTTTGTACACCATCGGTTAAATAGTTAGGTCACATGGACGTAGAAGACTCAGATACCGTTCGATGCAAATCCATTCCTAATTTTGTATCTTATTACATTACGACGTGCACCTAACTGTGAATTTTCATTTCTGCGCCAAAAGAATAATATGAATCTTGAGATTGCTCGCATATATCAAATTTTTTACCGAAAACGACTTTTCAAAAACCGGAATTTCAAAAGCTTAAACTGTTCGTAAAAGTATAAATGGTTGCTGCCTACGTAAAGCCCTTCCACATCACTAAAATCTCACCCAAAATATATAGAAGAAAAGAATGGTTAGTTCCTCCGTGTATCGTACGAGGGTGAGAAAAAAAACATCCAGTGGAACAACTCAAAAAAGCTTGCAATGCGAAACTCAAAGTATGCAACTTCCAACTTGTACTACGGCTTCACAATGTTTCATTTATACTTCTCCGAAACTTTATATAACCATTTTTCTTCTCTGTAGAAAAATAAAAATGCATCTTACGTACCTGAGTTGATCGAAGCATAACATAAAAGTATACCTAAAATAGCAACATTATTACGATTAAGAATACCAAATCTGCTGGCAACACAACGAAAGAGTACTGGTGACGTCATCTCGGTGTTTTTCCTACTTTATTATTAACCCGTATTCACAGGCAGGCAGCACTAATTTTAGCAGATTTAAAAATTTTCATATCCATTTTTTCATATGCACCGTATTGTTTTTTAAAGGTTTATTTTTTTACACGGTTTTCTCGGGAACCTATCAGGAACAGAATTGGGTGCATTGAATTAATTATTCCTATTGTTTATTAAGAAGGATTTATTTTTTTTTAAGTTGATTGCTTAGCGCGCTTGGCTACTGATGTAAGAGACCTGGGTTCGAACCTAGGGTAAGGAATTGATGTGTGTTGCTTTTCTGCTCAGGTGCTTACTTACGGTAGCAAGAATGCAATGAGTTTAGGTTAATCAGTGACAAATTTGAATCTCAATCAAGTATATATTTTTTTACACGTTTTTGATTTAACACAGATCAGAAAAGAAATTTAATTTCGCTATTTACACGATTTATTTTGATGTAACACGGTTGACACGACGCCTTTTTAAAAAACCCCATTTGAATTTAATTCTGAAAAAATTGTTTTACTTCTGAGCGGCACTTTTTTGCACACCATGGGCTAAATGGGCAGGTCACATGGACCCCGAGGCTCAGAGGAGGTTGGGGGAGGGGACCCACTGGAACAGCTGTTGGGAGACAGATGGTAGCCTCCCGTCAAGGCCATCCAGCGTGTTCTTTAACGTGCACAGGGTATGGCTCTCCCGCACACGGGACCACGGCTTAACGTCCCATCCGACGGACGGCGGCCTTTCGAAGCACATCGGTGTCCCCTATTGACCGTGGGCAGGGCGGGGAGTTATGCGGAGATAAATCTCAACGCTGACCCAGCTGGGACTCGAACCTGGGAACTACAGATTACGAGCCTGGCGCGCTACCGACTGAGCCATCCCCGTCCCATCAACGGCCATAGCAAGTTGAACACACTGGTTCTCGTCTGATCCCCGAGGTTAAGCTTTGGGCGCGGTCAGTACTTGGGAGGGTCAGAACATGGAAACACCGCGTGCAGTTGGCAGTTTTTTTTCGTATGCGCTGTTACTCCTAAAATATTGGTCTACGTTATTCTACGTTGGTTGTCGGGTTCGAATACATTTTTAGTAAATAAATAAATGAAGAATTAAAGCGTTCACAGAATAGTTTTGGTTACGAAACCTGCAACGTTTCTAGGTTGTTTAGCGAATGGACTCTCTGCAGACAGAACGTAAAAATAAAAGATTATATTTCTCGGGGTTGCAGATATATTTCGCCCACTGTTTCAGAAAGTAGAAGTGCATAATTTTTTTTTTAATATTCGATAGAAACACGTGAAATATAAAGAAATATTTAAAGTTGTATTGAAATATAGTTATAGAAAAATGTTCATTTCCTTCTGGCCCTATATTACCGTTTGTATTATAATTATATGTAAATGTTCCTTACTAACGACTTGATTTAAACATCAGATTTACCGAATATGGAGAGATTAGCGTTCACACTGAGAATATAAGGAAAGAATAATGTTAGTTTATTTCCACCGAAGGTGTTGCCACTGGAAATGGTGTAATGAGACATTTAAAAGTTAAGAATGAAAATAGCGAATAGAATCTATATATGTAAGGTACTAATTTTAGACTCTAATCAGAGTATACTGGCAATACTCGACACGTTCGAAATGCCAATTCAACTTTTTCCACCTGTGAATGACATCCAGCGTGTTGTTCAATACAGGGTATGGATGTCTGACGTACACGGGATCTCGTACGAGCTTCGATTTGAACCTAAATTCGCAATTCTTTGCTTTCCGAATATGTAGTATTTAGTAATTTTTTTTTTATTTTGTGGTGGAAAGTAAACGAAGTGGGTTACTTTTATGGAGAGCAGCATTACCTGCTTAACGAGTTTTCATGTGACATGGAACCTGTTGCATTCGGCCCTCAATTCATGTTCCTAAGATTTGACAGAAGCTGGGCATCATGTAGGGAAAAAAATAAATAAACTTTTATTTGGGGGCTGGAAGAGCTGTTGGGAGGGATGGAAGCTTGCCGTCAAGCGTGTTCTTTGACGTGTATAAGGTATGGCTGTCCTGCACACGGGCCAAAGGCTTAACGTACCTTCTGACGGACGGCGGCTTTTCCAAGCCCATCGGTGTCCTCTACTGACAGTGGGAAGGGTGGGGAATTTTGCCTAGATAAATAAATCTGAACCAGCAAAGTCTCAAACATCGGAACTAAAGATTACGAGCCTGGCGCGCTACCGACTGAGCCCCCCCCCCCCCGTGTTTTTAGTTTCTATTTGAAATGCTATGAAACAGATATCATCTTGGCGATGAATTAATTTCTGGAATTGGATGTCTCCACGGTTGGGTTGTTTTACCTCTGAGCGGCACTCTTTTGCACACCATGGGCTAAATGGGCAGGTCACATTGACCCCGAAGGCTCAGAGAAGGTTGGGGGAGGGGACCCACTGGAACAGCTGTTGGGAGACAGGTGTTAGCCTCCCGTCAAGGTCATCCAGCGTGTTTTTTAACGTGCACAGGGTATGGCTCTGCCGCACACGGGGCCACGGCTTAACGTCCTATTCGACGGACGGCGGCCTTTCAAAGCCCATCGGTGTCCCCTACTGACCGTGGGCAGGGCGGGGAATTTTGCGGAGAAAAATGTGAACGCTGAACCAGCTGGGACTCGAACCTGGGAACTACAGATTACGAGCCTGGCGCGCTACCGACTGGCCCACTCCACCCCTGTCTCCACGGTGTCAGATTGTTAATAAAACCAGTGAAGTTTGATAATTAAATTAATCAATCCCAGTTATTTAAGCTGAAACGTTATAGTGGAATTGTATGTAATTTTCGGCTTTGATATTAAATTGCATTCGTATATTTTAAATATTAACGTTTCTGAAATATTATAATATTACTATTAATCGTTGCTAACTGTAGTTCGATTCTTGTGTAGGTAAAATTTACGTGGTGTATGAACTTTATTCTAAATATACGTAATAAAATATATTATGGAAAAGTAGAAATGAATTGAGAGTAAAATTTGACACCGAAGTGAAAGCGAATATATGGTTGCTATCGTAACTAAGGGCGCCACGTGTGAAGCTATCTAGGTGCACGTGCCATTGTAACATATTTGACCAATCGTAGAAGAGGAACACGAACAACCGTTGGGGAAGGCGGGAAGAAGCAGATATTTCATTAGAAACAAAATTAACGCCACCTAGAGGAATTTATTTCATTTAGCAATAATTGTATGTGTGAATTTAATTAAGTACATAAGTTATATTTATGCATTCATGTTTCAAAACTTTAATGAACACTATTTGAATATTACCACATATAGTATGTTGGAATATAAATTTAGGACAGTTTTTTGGGTGAGGGGATATGTGAATTTTTTTTTTGTTACAGTTCAACTTATTTGGACTTTGGACCTCAAATTACGTTTGATAATTAACAGACATTAGAAACAGTATTTTATTTTACTACTTCAACTGATGCAGTATTTAATTAGTAACGCAAGTTGAGATGTTTAATAGCAGCGATATCTGTTTATTTAGTCTGAAACCCTAAGAGGAACAAGTTTAAAGGAAGGGAGAATGGAATAAGTTGCCTTTTATTGGGGAAAGCGATAAATATGTTTCCGTTTTCATTTCTATTTAAGTACGTAACTCATAAAGAATCCTCAGCGTTGAGATTTATCTCCGCCAAACAAAAGTTTATCTCGGCCTTCCCACGGTCTGTACTGGACACCGATAGGCTTGGATATAAAATTATCCATAACAGCAACATAATTTTAACGAATTTCTGTTTTACAGACTACACAGGGATTAAGTGCTTCGCCGAGGAGTCATTTCATACCCTAAACATTTAACCTCTAATGATTATTTTATTTCCTAATCCAAAGAGGCTTAACGTGTTAGGGAAAAGAGTGAAAATATCTTCCTAAATATAATAAAGGAATAAAAATAACACCCCCTCAAGCAGCTGCTTGCAACAGCGATGTTTCTCCGCAATAGTCGAAGGTCTGTGAGGGTGGTGACACCTTTAATTACTTTAATACGCCATATAGAAGATATGCGTTTGGTTGGGTTATCTCCGAACGGTAGTTATTTGCACACAAGGGTGTAAATGGCGACGTCATAAAGAACCAGAGGGATCAGTTTAGGTTGCGGGAAGGTGATCGAATGGAAGAGCTGTTATGAGACAGATTTTTATTAACCAACGTTTTATTTAACCTGCACGGGTAGGATATATACAGAATTTCTACACTATTTTCTTGTGGTTTTTATCAGTTTTTATTCTAACATTTTTAAGATTTTGCGACATTTTGGTATTTTTTTGTCTTCTACTATTGGCTCCTTGAACTTTATATATATAATAGAGCAGTGGTTCTCAAAACCTTTTATGCCTTACGTACCTGCTGGAGATGTGTATGTTACTGGCATACCCCATGTATAGATACAGAAAGATATAGTTATAAGAATGGGAATAAAATAAAACATATATATATATACACACCTTCTTTATTTTAAAATTTTGAATCAAAATATGATTAGCAGATTTATTCCGGATATCGGAGTAATCTTCCGATGTGTGTCGTTTTTAGAAAGTTCGGTTTATACGAAAGTTGTTAAAGCTAAAACTAATTCGTGACGGAAATGAAAATTACGACACGAAAGGCGTATCCGGTTTGACCATTCGAAAAGCACTGTTGTGTCATCGATTCTTTAGGATAGAAGCTGTTTTATTCGATTCTCTTTCATCGTGAAAGGTTAATTATTTTTTTAAAAGTCTCATCGTATGATGAGAAGAAATTGTTTTCGATGCATTGTAATAGTTACTAGTGAATATAGAACTTACGTTTTGAACTGAAATAGATTTCACTGGTTATTTGTGTTATTAAGAACTTTCTGGGAGTCTTCGAAACAACACTTAGTAGTCATTTCTGCAGATAAGTTTGGTCGAATTCTTAAAAAATGCATTTAATGGAAAAACGCAAATTATAGACCCCAGTGAAATCTTTTTAAATATCGTTTTTTAGACTATATTGTTCTAGTATTTTAAGTAGTTGCGGTAGGTGGAATATTTGCGAATCTTCCACGTTATGTAAGAAAACGTAACTTGGAAGGTTTATAACTTGTAAAATATGCATTTAATGGAAAAATGTGACTGAAGATAAATTAAAGATCAGAATGAAATCTTTTTAATTTATCATTTTTGAACGATATTCGTTTAGTATTTAAAAAGCTGCAGAAACTGAAATATTTAACAATAATATTCCGTAGTATGGCAGAGAGAAAGTGGAAACTGTATAACTTCTAAAACATGCACTTAATGGAAAAATGTGACTGGAGGTCAATTAAAATCTATATAAATATCGTTATTTAACAGTGTAGTTTTAGTATTTGAATAGTTGCGGAAGGTCGAATATTGAACTATAATCTTTCATTTTATGCCGGTGAGAACGTAAGTTGGAAGATGTATAATTTATAAAACATAGATATATTTGAAAAATATGACTGAAAATAAATTTAAGATCATAATGAAATGTGTTTAAATATGGAATTTTCAAAATATATTTTTTTTAGTATTGAAATATTTGCGGAAGCTGGAATATTTAACAATAATCTTCCGTGTTGTGCAACTTGTGAGCTTGAAGCGTAAATTAAGCGTAAGTTCGAACCTCTATAACTTCTAAAATATGCATTTAATGGAAGAATGTGACGAGCTTTCAGCTTTAGAAAAGTTTGGTAAAATAATGATATTATTTAATTGATTCTATTCAAGGCAGCACGTTTTTTAATTGCTACGTTACAAAATTTAAATTTGTGTTACGTAATTAAGTTTATTTAAAATGTCGTTTTCTACATTTATTTTGCAAGAATTTACATTTTGAAATTTTTCGTCGGGAGATTTTATTTAGAGAAGTTACGCCAAATGAGGAACGGAAAACTCCCTCGACCTGAAAAAAATAGCGAGGTATATAACGTGATATGTTTTTGTAATGGAATGTAACATTTTTCTCCCGTTTTGGTAGGTGTTTAAAATATGAAGCCTTAGTTTATTCTTCAGTAGCAGGGAATATAAAGAAGTTGAATAGTTTGTTGTCCTTATACATTCCCTTACTACATTGGATATCATAGTAAACTCCATTTTATGAAAAAGATGCTGCAAAGGTTGCATTTAGAATGTTATTTGCGGACTAATCTGAAGTGGGGTTAAATAACTGTGTTTAAAAAGAAAAGTGATTGCATAAGTAAAAAATTATATACGTTGCATAACAAAATCGTTTTTTTTTTTTGGAATAATTAGATATAGTATGCTAGTCGAATGAAAGGGGGTTCAGTGACATTTAAATGCTGAATGGGAATCTTTTAGTACGTCAAACGAATGCGATTGTATTGAATTGTACTGGGATTAAATTTTCGGACATATTGGAACTGAGATGCAGTGCGCAGCTTTCTGAGTAGGCAGAACACGTGTACCGTCGTTCTCCGAGGCTACACTAGCGGCCTATGCTAAGAGGATAGAAAGGGAATGGAATTATAACGGATATTACACTGCTAAGAACAAACCACAGTCTCGAACAGCACACTGAAACGCACAGATTCTTGTAGTATATTATGAAAAGGTTGGCAACACGATCGGACTGAGGGAAAGCAAAAATAAGTATTGGTGGGTGGTTATTAAGCAGTGGAAATGCATTCCTGTTTGCGTAATCGTCTTTATTTCTAGACTTGTTTTATTAAATTTTCACGCAGAACTGTATGCTCGAAGTTCATCAGTAGGCAATCGTGCTAAGCACTCGGCAACGGACGGCGGGAAATAACGTTACTTATCGCGTTTCAAAGTGCAAGTCAAAAAGGAGTGGTGACAAAGACAAATGGCGGCATGAGAAATAAGTGAACTCCTAAAATTAGTGCTGCCTGTGAATACGGGTTTAATAATAAAGTAGCAAAAACACGGAGATGACATCAGGAGTACTGTTTCGTTGTGTTGGCAGTAGATTTTGCATAATATATTACAGGCACGTTGAAGTTTTAAAAATGCTTTTCTTAATCGTAACAATGTTCCTATTTAAGGTATATTTTTATATTATGTTTCGATCATCTCTGATACGTAAAATGCATTTTTATTTTTCTACAGAGAAGAAAAATGGTTATAATAAAGTTTCGGAGAAGTATAGACGAAACATTGTGAAGCCGTAGTAAATGTTGGAAGTTGCATACTTTGAGTTTCGCATTGCAAGCTTTTTTGAGTTGTTCCACTGGTTTTTTTTTTTCTCATCCTCGTACGATACATGGAGGAAGTAAGGATTCTTTTGTTTTATATATTTTGGGTGAGATTTTAGTGTTGTACTGCGATGTGGAAGGGCTTTACGTACGTTTACCAACCGTTAAAGCTTTGGAAATTCCGGTTTCTGAAAAGTCATTTTCGGCAAAAAATTTGGTTTTTGCGAGTAATCCTGAAGATTAATATTATTCTTTTGGCCCAGAAAGGAAAATTAACACTTATGTGCACGTGTATCGTGGTGTAATAAGATAGAAAAGTAGGAATGGGTTGGCATCGCACCTAAAGGGTTTTAGCCGAACGTTTGCAGTGTTTAAAATAAATATTTCGTTCTAGAGTGAATGGTGGGGTAAAACTTATTTATTGAGAGATGAAATAAACAGTTGCCATTATCTTTCTATAAATAGGAATTGACTACGAAATATTTGTGTTGACACGAAATAGGATTCCCATTAATTGTAGCTATGGAAATGAACTACGTTATTTGCGTTTTTAGGGTTAAGAACGATAGGATAATTACACTAATTATTTTATGAAGAGTAAAACTGAAATCTAAACGTGATTTGAAGTTTCATGTCAACTTTGCGTTTGATACGATTTTTTTTCGCGTGTTAAATATTCCAGCGTTCGTGATTTATATATTACGGCAACGAACGTTTTTATATTCGATATTACACGTAGGTCGTACAGGTGTGAGAGATATCTAATGAAATGATATCGAATAAGATATTTTGCTACTCAGGTATTATGCCAATGTCACCTTTTATTTCGTCCATCAGACAGGTATTGTGAGTGACCTCAGGAGAAAATATGTTTGGAAAATGTATTGAACTGAATAATAAAGTGTGCTTTCACAACATAGTTTTGTTGTATGGCTTTCAGGAGACACTGAAAATGCTTTTCCTCTTCACATTATAGAAATTATGCTGGGAAGTAACCGAAACCGCGTTGCTGACGTCACCTGTGTGTTTTCTCCAATTTATTAAGATATATTTCAAATACACGGTATACGTTGGATCTTTTTTATTTTAACGAGTCTAGGCAGGGAAAGTTTTCGTTATGCGATTATTATTCAAGCTCTTTAAATAATATTCAGAGTTATATTTTCGTTAAATGCATAGTTCCTAAGTTAATATCGTTGAATATTCCAGTTTCGATGAGTCTTGTAATAGTCAATTTCTGCATTGTATCTGCTTATTTAATAAGTTTTAGGACTTGAAACGTCGATTGTCATAAACATGAAAAT
>JAWZYU010001106.1:0-12500 GCA_038380435.1 Ryuthela nishihirai | reverse complement strand
GGCAGGATCAACCAGGTAGCTTCTTTCCTACGGTCGCACGAGGCGACTTCGTCAGACCGCCCGAGGGCGGCTGGGCACGTAGCAACGACGCGCCCATCACTGATTTAGCTTTTTTTAATACGGGTTAGACTCGCAACGATTACACGGTTCGCACTCACGTCATCCACACGACCATATAGGTCGGCGGCGAGGAGGCGCAATCGAGAGATCACTTGCGTCTAGGAAAAATGGCAGGAAACCCCAACTTCATTTCCTCTGGCCACACTTCACTGCAACGACACACGGCCGTGCCAGCAATGGGCCAGCTGCGGCACGAGAGTGCAGAAGACACGACTAGGCGCGCCATCCAACTGGCTGAGAGCCACTACTGCAGGCTGAGCAGACAGCAACTTTAATATACTACAAAACTGCAGCAACACACATATTTCGTCGCCATACACACCTTTACTCTCAGTCCTCTCATAAGTAGTGCCGACCTTCGCAACTACAGGCAGAGCCATCTATCGTCGGACATCGAGGCACGAGAGCAGCGCACTGCCGACGCCGACACCGTCCGCAGCACGTGAACGAGCGCCGTCTAAAGGGACTCCAACTACGGTGCAAAAAACCGGAATCTCGCCTCGCGCGAGGCGACGCGGAGCAACACGGAAGGTCTGCAGCTTCGAATGGTTGCTCTCTGAGCTAAGCACGTCGCGTGCCACGCGCTCTCACACCGCGTGGCGCGTTAATACCTAAGGTTCGCTGCTTCGACTAATGCGCACATCGCGTTTCCCGCTACTACCAAAGGTCCGTAGCTTCGACTGATTGTGGTTTTTTTAACTCTTCCTCCAACCACTTTCAAATTTTATTTAAAAAATAATATAACTCTAGGGTGACCCGTCAATGATTGATATAATTATTTTCAAACAGTTAAAAAAAAATTTTATTACTTACCTTGCAATGTCTACAAACATCCAATTTCTCTTTCCAAAGAACACATTTTCTGGTTCATATCATTTATTTTTTAAATATCATATTAACGTTAATAAAGTCCAACAAATCATTCCATTTCAATAGCCCAAATTTTCCTAATTTCAAACATTTAACTACCATGCTAAAATAATAATTAAATTTCTACCTTCCGTAGCTATTGTCAAAAAATTATTATATTAAAAAAAAATAGATGGATAAGGAAAATCATAGTTCAATACCGAACTATGATTTTCCTTTCTTATCCATCTATTCTTTCACTGATATATTTGTTTAAAATTTTTTTTTTCATATTTCAACTCTGTAATATTCCTTGTTATAAACAACGAAGATCTGTAACTACTAAATTGTGTTTATTCCATAGAAAACTATCAATGAACAAAGTTCACCATCTATAATTTTTTTTATATTAGTTTGTCTTCACATATTTCTACACAGCCCAAGTTTTACCAATAAATTATTTTATTTCATGCCAAAAAAGTTAATATTTTTATTTTTGTATGTAATTAATAAAATAAATACCCCCTCAAGCAGCTGCTTGCCACAGAGGTCTGACAGGAGCCTAATAATATTAAAACCCTTAGCTATTACTTAAGTTTTCCATTATTACCAACCTATGTTTTGACCCACTATTATCCATATATATATTACATTGGTCATAACTCTTAATAGACAAATAATAATATTGAAATTGCCCATTTTAATCAGTCTAATTCTCTCACATTTAACGATTAAATGCACATTCTAGAATTTATTCACTTTCCGACTTATAGGAAACAAAAACACCCATCGTACAACGTTGTTTGCTGCACTAAAGGTTATTTAACATCCCCCCCCCCTAACAATTTATCACAGTTACAACATTTCCGGTTTTGCAAAGATCATTGCTGACTCGCGCTCACTCTCAGATCTCCTGACAAACTCTCATTCTAGATATTAATCAGATTTTGGCATTCTGTAATTCCCAACGTACTTCAGCAATCACATAATTAGGGAATTTCTAAATGCCAAAATAAAGGTCCCAAATTTCTTAAGCGGTTCCCTCCTGTCCGACCCCATTTTGGTTAGGAAATCAGGTCCCTGGCTGCAATGGAAATCTGGCAACAGCAATACTTTTATTTTAAATGCTATTTTAACTTTTTACTTTCGCAGTTAGGTTGCAATAAATGGCAACAATAAATTTCAAATCGATTCTTTATTTCCATAAAAATAGTATGGTAAATATTTTTGATTCGACTTTACACATGCAATTTTGCAATGCAACCAGGGCCACAACCAGAAACATTCCCTTAAAATTTTCATCGTATACATTGATTTCCAGATGACAAATCTTCAAATAACCCATTCTGTAAAATGATTACAAACAACATAATTATCCATTAGGTTTATTTCACATTTCACCTGTGGAAATTAAAACAAAAATTTCCTGCTTTAACAGATTTACCTAACTTACTAAATTTATGTCAATATTAAATTTCAATTTTTTTTACTGAACAAAATTTGTTTAAGTACAACAGCGATTTTCTACCTACAATCATCTTTATTTTCACTTATATAATTTTTTATTTATGCAAAAATACTCAGACAGAAAATATATTTTTTTAACTACATTTAGAACTTTTATAAAAGGCGATGAAACTTTGAAGCTGTGTAACTCCTATAATCTTAACTACATTTCGAACTTTTATAAAAGGCGATGAAACTTGGAAGCTGTGTAACTCCTATAATCTATATTCAGTACTATACTGTTAGATTTCAATAGATATTAACTATGATCTCTACTATAATTACTTATTCTTCAAAATTTTATGCATATTCTTTGTTACAATTAATTATCTTATTTCATACCGATATTTCAGAGTGGAGTTTTTATTTACTAATAAGGCCGTACTTATATAAGTTTCTTACTTCAAGCACAAGTCAAAAACCCCTGATAACGTGAAATATTCAACAACTACTAACACTTAAAACACTCAAAGAATGAGTTCCAAATTAAACATTTAAATCAATCTTATACAGAGAGATCTTTATTCTATCTTATCTCACATTTATCGATCACATGCATATTCTACATAGTTTTCAGTTCAGAAGTTACAGCCTCGATCCCCCCTCCATCGTACAACGGAAGCACGACTGCAGTGCACTCGCGACGCCGTAACTAGCCGTCAAACAGCATCGAGTCCCATCGAACAACGCTCTGGCGCAGACAGAAAACGCAGGAAACGCACGTAACCAGACGTAGCGCACAAGATCCGCAGCTTCGAATGTTTAACTCGCAGAACACACTATTCGCGTTGCGCGATTACTTCGACTGATTGTCACAAATATACCAATATTTCAAGATTTTCTTTCTTCCTTATTATGCCTTTCTTAATTCATAACACAACTTCACAGTGCACGAAAACCAATTTTGTGAAATGGATGCCATTAAATATTTATATCGAAATCTATCCCTCAAAGTTTTATTTCACTACGTAATAACTTTAAAACCCATCAAATTCTACACTTATCAGACCGTGCTGAATGCTATTTCTCATCTACTCTAGTCGCCACACTTCCTTACCTATACGCTTCCGACTCTTATTATTTGTACAGGAAACTTAAACTAACAATTTTCCAACACTCCAGAAAGTTTTCAAATCTTCAGCAGATGATGACATAAACCGAAACACAAAGCTTAATGTTAAGCCATAAACTAAGAGAATATTTACGTAACGATTTTTACTCTTATAATTTAACATAAAATTACTTATTTCCCATCTTCATTACGGCTTAATGTTGCTTGCTGATTGTATTGTTATAATTTATACATTATTGCTTTTACATATGTTTTTCTAAACTTCTAAATGCATTTTTGAAATAAAACAGTTACCAATAGTACGTTTCCTATAATTTTTCTTTTAAATATGATCTGTTACTTACTTTTGCAGTTTTTGCTCTAGGTATGTGGTAACTACAAAGTACGATTCATAATCTTAGGTTGTGTATCACGGAGCTATTATACATAATGCATGAATCTTTGTGATTCACAGCATTCAGCACTGTTTTTAACATGTAAAATAAATCAGTGCAGAAATCTTGTAATTTAATACGTATTAATGTTAAAAAATTACTCTCAAGTTCAAAATATTCTAATATTTATGGATTTTCGTTATTTAATGGTTTGCTTAAGGCGGGAGGAGTGCGAGGGGCTAAAAAAAAAACGACGAGTGCGTTGCTCGGACTTGAAATCGTCGAGTTTTTTTTATCACATGACCGTTTCCTTTTTGCGCGAAATTTCTTTTCATTTTATGCATCTCTATTCACATGACCATTAACAAGCAACTAACAAGAGTTAATATTAATTATTTAAAGTTTGTTTGTGTATCTATCACGGCCACACGATAAAAAGTAAGATCCATCAAAATTTCCATGAAAGTTACCCTCACACAGGTAAACTATATATAGCCTATTTCACACACCACAATGGTCGACAATGCCATCCCGTGGCCGAGTGGTTAGCTCGCTTGACTAGTGACGTAAGGGACCTGTTTTCGAGCCCCGGGTAAGGCATGGATCTGTGTGTGTCGTTTATCTGCTGAGGTCCTGCCATCCTCTCAGACCTTCTACTATGGCATATAAACTGACAGGCTCCTGTCAGACCTCAGGGGCAAGCAGCTGCTTGAGGGGGTATTTATTTATTTTATTTTATTTATTTAATGGTCCACCGTAATTACTGTATGCAACTTACATTTTAACAAAACTACAATATATTAACATTAACGATTGATAATTATTCTAAAAAAAATTATCCGTGAATAAATTACAAAACAGAAATAAATGAAACTACATTAATAACCGACTTCAACTATTTACACATTAAAAATTTAAGATTATTAAATATCTGTTGCCACCACTAAATTTGAAATAATCAAACTAATTTATTTTTCATTTCGCGTGATGAATTCATTTCTCATTTTGATGCATCAAGAGAAATACAACACGATATACTTTATTGACATTCGCATCACAAGTTAAATTCATTAATTATGAATATTAAAGTAATATCCAATTTTCTTTCATTATATTTTTCACTACCTTTACATTTTTATGCACTACAGATCATACTAACTTTTCTTTCGATATTAAATGACATAGCCGTGCCAAAATCTATCCGAGGAACTATGGTGGCTAAGAAGCGATTTCAAAACTACGATTACATTAAGACGACAATTACTTTTTGTTTTTCAGATACTTATTACGTGATGAGGTTAAGGTTTAGCTCTATGTATAACCATTTCTTTTCTACCCTAAAAAACAGGGTGATTAATTAAACCGAAGGCTCAAGTTGGGTTGTTTTACTTCTTAGCGACACTTCGCACACAATGCTATAAATAGCAAGGTCACAAAGAGTACGAAAGATTACATGAAGGTTAAGAGACACACTGGAATAGCTGCTGGGAGATGATAACCTCCAGTCAAGCTCATCCAGTGTCTTCTTCGACGTACACAGGGTACGACTAACCGGCACACGACTGCCACTACTACCCCTACAGAGTTCTCTACTGACCGTGGATATGGTGGGTAGTTTTGCTAAAATAAATCTTGACGTTGACACAAGTAGTACTCGAACCAGGGAACTACAGATTACGTGCCTGGCGCGCTACAGAATGAGCCACCACCGTCAGAAACTCATTGAATTGAATTTCTATCTAAACTAAAACTCTAGTTACTGTTAATGAACTATATATATAAGTAGCACTTACTTATTAGGTCGCAGGCCTGAAAC
This sequence comes from Ryuthela nishihirai, assembly GCA_038380435.1. Lineage (NCBI taxonomy): Eukaryota > Metazoa > Arthropoda > Arachnida > Araneae > Heptathelidae > Ryuthela > Ryuthela nishihirai. The sequence continues at coordinate 6,763 of JAWZYU010001106.1, read as the reverse complement.
CATTACACATTCTTGTTTTCTTCATCCACATTATCCTTGCCGACTTTCACTACGAAAACTTCCTTGCTACCCATATTCGCAATTCGGTAAATTCTTGCACAAGCCTCTGGTATAAATACATATTACTGACCAACTTTTCTATGGAATATCGCAGCAAAACTGCATTTTATTTCCATAACTATTGCAATATCTGAAAATTGTCGAAGCGGAAACATTAAGCAACTCGTTAGGCAAAGTGTGTTGGGTTGTTTTACCTGTGAGCGGCACTTTTTTGCACACCGTGGGCTAAATGGCCAGATCGCATGCAGCACGAAGGCTCAGAGAAGGTTGTGGGAGGGGACAATCTGGAACAGCTGTTGCGAGACAGATGGATAGCCTCCCGTGAAGGCTATCCAGCGCTTTCTTTAACGTGCACAGGGTATGTATGACTCTCCCGCACACGGGGCCATGGCGTAACGTCTTATCCCACGGACGGAGGTCTTTACAAGCCTATCGGTGTCCCCTACTGACGGTACACAGGGCAGAAAAATTTGCGGACATAAAACTGAACGCTGACCCAGCTGGAACTCGAAACTGGGAACTACGAGGACCCACGCAAAAAACTGAGCCCCACCCATACATTAATTAAATCACACAATCTAAATATTACATTTAATAGTTGAGCAACAAAGGGGGATATCTTCCAGACATTAAATTCATCACTACCTAGCTGGAAAAGTTAGTTTTACTGCCAGTTGGAAACGAACCCACATCACTTCAATACATGTCAGGTATTTATGTGCCATAGTAGGTCTGTTTGAATGTCAGGACTTCAACAGAAAAACAACACACACAACCATAACTTACCTGGGCTCGAACCCAGGTCCCTGGGTTCGAACTCCAGATAAGGCATGGACGTTTCTGTTGTTTTTCTGCTGTCCTGCCATCCTCACAGACCTTCTACTATGACATATAAACTGACAGGCTCCTGTCAGACCTCTGTAGCAACCATCTGCTTGAGGGGTTTTAATTTTGTTTTATTTGTTCTCACAATATATGTTCTAACACCAGACATGTATTCAGGAAACATGGGGTTGAGTCTCACTCTTGAAAAAAACTAAATTTTTACATCTAACTATCCATATTGATTTACACAATTATACTTTCAGCCTCGTAGAAACCAATTACTGTTTAATGAGCTCCAACACTTCACTAAGAACAGCTACCTACACCTATTCCCTCAACCACCCCTCACAACCTATCATATACAGTCAAATGTAGACACGTTGAAAACAAAAGAGAACGAAGAGAGCACAATAGTATGTGAGAACCAATCAAACATACATCATAATTCCCTTCCTTCATTGTACAAATAAATTTGTTTTCAGTTTAGAAGTTATATATTTTTTTCAAAATTGGTAGCAATTAATTCCAATTGAAACTCTAGCATATTTTCATGCTATAATATAAAAAAAAGGTTACTATCTAACAGTTCATGGCCATGGACCACAACATTATAAGTACAATAATTCACAAAAACTAAGCCTTCATAACACACCAAAATTACACATTATGCCAATGTCTGACGCCCTGTGCAGTGAGGTTTCTGCAAAACTCATTACCCACTTCTAACTGTAAATTTCACATCAGTTTATCCACAAAGGTACTGCGAAATAACACTAACTTTTTTTTACTCTCCAATATTCATGGAAATCGACCATGCTCAATTACTAACAAACTATTTTAAAATACTGCTGCCAAGAGAAACATGACACTTCTACTTTCAGCATATGTAAATCCTATCATTTGGAAGATAAAAAAAAAATGGTTACTAAGCCAATTTTTCTTTTTCCAACAATATAATCCAAGACTAAAATAATGAATAACAGTAAGACTCTGTAAGAAAAGCCTTCCCGTGGCCGAGTGCTTACCACGCTTCGCTACTGATCTAAGGGATCTGGGTTAGAGTCCCGAGTAAAGCATCGATGTTTGTCTTCTTTTTCTGCCAAGATCCTACCATTCTCTCAGACCTTCTACTATGGCATATAAACTGACAGGCTCATGTCAGACCTCTGGGGCAAGCAGCTGCTTGTCACAGAGGTCTGATAGCAGCCTATCAGTTTATATGCCATAGTAAAAGATCTGAGAAGATGGCAGGCCCTCAGCAGAAAAACAACACAAACAGCCATGCCTTACCCAGGGCTCGGACCCAGGTCCCTTAGATCAGTAGCCAACCGCGCTAACCACTCGGCGAAAGAAATTTAAACATTAATTACTATTTGAAAACATTGCATATATAGTTTAATTAATAATTTGCCTATTTATTATTTCATTGTCTTTAAAAATGTTGAAAACAGACCTCAATATTTTAAAATACGCTGATTTCATAAAAAGCACCTTTCAGGAACTTAAAGGTGACTATCCCCATTGACACAATTTGGAAATTCTTTAATATTTCAGCAGGTTGGTACAATAAGTTAAGATATTTAAATAAAAAAATTATAAGGACATCTTAATAACTATGATTTTTTAACTTTTCCCTATGAGTCATTTTCATAATAATTTCCCTGTAGTTTTCATTTCTACAATTACACTCTGTGTAAAAATTTTAAATACAGCTCCAGTAACTGCAATACCACACACAAAATTTTTTTATTAAAAAGATATTTAATATTATAATACTAAAAAGCAACACATGATAATGATGTTGGTTGTTTTGGGTTTTATGGCGCATGGGCGACTAGGCCTATGATAATGATAAATTAACTTTAATATCAATTGCAACACTAACAAATATATTGTAAAATAGCTTTATTTGAAACCCACTTTCATTCAACTTTACAAGTTACCTAAAAATATGTTAGCTGTGTAGAACTTATTTTGACTTACCATTTCTTTAGATCTCCATCACTTCACATTTTCTTCTCACTAATATACAAACCTTTTGGTTCAACAGCATGTGATGTTAATTGTAGGCTATTAACTTCTTCAGCAATACAGCATTAACAAAACAGATACCTCTATATCCATTAACTTGCATCTAAACTTAATATCACTACAAAAAAAACTAAAATAACTATTTCCTTCCCCCCAAAAAAAATTATATATATATTATAATTAACTGTAACTAAATATTCATATTTATATACAACTTCATATGGCATATATTTTTAATGCACCACACTAATACAGAAATCATGAAAATTATTCAATGACATCAACACTTTAGTGTACACAACCTTTCCTAAAGCATTATACCAAAATAACCTAAAATTATAACTTTTGGAGTTTCGCAGTGTACACCGACTTATACAGAGTGCTCAAACACTTAAAAGTACACTACAATATTGCTCATGCAATGACATAACACTTATTCAACTGAAACCAAAGAAATAAATTAAACTATTTGAATATAATAAAATCACAGTGTACAATTAATACATTAAAAAAAAAAAAAAAAAATCTGTAACACACTGTATAACAAACAAATAAAACATTGCACAAGTTTGGTAAGTAATACACCACCAATAGAAACAATATCGTAACAGTTTATAGAGCAACAAGACACTACGAGATGTTTCCAAAATTGGCATGTACGTTTATATTTCAAAAACTGTACAGAATTCAATTATATATGGATAATTGATATATTTCGAATTTCTAGGTAAAGCTAAGAACTATGAATTATAAGTTCTTACCTAATTAATGCTTTTACAAGTTTAATAATTAATTTTCAGTGCACATATAGTGTTAACCAAATTAATATACCTAACAAGTTAGAATCTCACAGTACACATTTAGAGGACTACTTCAACTGACCAAAAAAAAAATTTAAACTTTTAAAGAAACCATAAACAAACCCTGACTTTCATAAATTTTTACAACAGTTGGGTTGTTTTACCTCTCAGCAGCACTTTTTTGCACACCATGGGCTAAATGGCTTGGTCACATGGAGCCCAAAGGCTCAGAAGATTGTGGGGAGAGAATCCACTGAACCAGCTCTTGAGACACAGATGGTAGGTAGCCTTCCATCAAGGCCATCTAGCGTGTTCTTTAACATGTATGGCTGTCCGGCACAAGGGGCAAAGGCTTAACGTCCCATCTGACGGACAGCAGCCTTTCCAAGCCCATCGGTGTCCCCTACCGACCGTGAGCAGGGCGGAGAGTTTTGCGGACATAATCTCAACGCTGAACAAATTGGGTCTCGAACCTAGGAACTACATATTATGAGCCTTGTGCACTATTCACCAACCCCCCCATTATCCAAGAGTATACTAGTTACTACACATAACATGTTAGAATACATTACCCATTATGTTTCATCCTTTTCTTGATTTCAATGTTATTTTTTTAGTATTTTTAACCTACCTAGTTAAAAAAAAAAATTTCCTCATTGTTTTATCAGCTCTGCTAATAAGTAAGCAGGCATTGATAACTTACTTTTGGTCAAGTAAAGTACACCACTTAATTCGAACAGTTCTCTGCACTCACAATAGAGTATCAAAGCTAGATTCCTCTTGGGTGACAACTATCTGTGCAATTATAATTTATTAATAAACTTTAAAAGCATACAATATCTAACAACTATCTTTGTGCGGAGTTTAACTTTACAGAATAATATTATCACATATTGTATACAATTTCATTCTAGAAAGATAGAATAAACTATAAACATAGAATGAAGATATTTATATATGAAATACAGACATATTTCACACATTTAGCCATCAAACTTATACATTATCATTAGCTTGTATCACGTGTTGTCATTCATATCATTACTATTGGATTTATTGTTACTCACTTGACATTTTCTCAATATATCACATACAAGGTTACGGGCTGCTCACATTGATTTTAAGTAGTTTTAACATAGGCAAATTAGCCAATACTGCACAGTAATCACATGGTCAAATGTAAGGAATTATTTTTCGAAACCTACATGAATAAAAACAATATTTTTATGTTTACTGAGGGAAATATTTCCTCCAGTTTCAGTTAATGACCCTAAGCTTTGCGAAAATGCAACGTTTCGATACAGTGCATTGAAAACAGTTAACTGTTAAAAATGAACCATTAACTGCAGTACTGTCTTAGGGTTGGGTTATTTTACCTCTGAGCAGCATTTTTTGGCACACCATGGGCTAAATGGCCAGGTCAAAAGACCGCGAAGACTGAGAGATGGTTGAGGGAGGAGACCCAGTGAAACAACTATTGGGAGGGATGATAGCTTCCTGTGAAGGCCATCTACCATGTTCTTTAAGGTGTATAAGGCATGACTGTCCTGCACACAGGGCCAAGGCTTAATGTCCCATCTGACGGACAGCGGCCACCTACCAACTGTGGGCAGGAAGGGGAGTTTTGCGGAGATAAATCTCACTGATGACCCAGCTGGGAGCTACAGATTATGAGTCTGGCGCGCTACCGACCAACCCATCCCCGCCCCACTGTCATAGGACTTACTGACAAAAAAAAATGCTAAAAATTTACATTTTAAATATTTCACCTTTTCACAACACTTCTATGTTAATAAATTAGCAGTCACACTGTCTAAATGTACACTGTGTACTCAAAAACATTGAAGGCAATTTACACCTCGCTTCATTAACAATCAATTTTCATAACTGCATAACTGAGGCAACTAAATATTAACAAGCAAAAACAAATAATTCTTCAATATTTACCAATAAAGTTGCCTTTAAAAAAACCTACCTGTTTTCTCAGGGTAAAGTAAAATGCTTCAGTGGGATATACAGCGGAAGATTTTCCCTCCACAGTAGCCCACCAGTGCAGCAAAATGAGAATCTATAATCAACCTGACAGACATAATTCAATTCAGGTTGGTTTATATGGTCAGCACCAGGACCCTGTGTGGTTGACCACTCGTCAGCAGGATAGAAAAAAAAAAGAAAAGTAGCCATAGTTGTCCAGATCAGTAGGCCACACTAATCTGGCAGCCCTCCCCTTCCTTCCACTTCCACAAGAGAGTATCTCTTTTGAAAGGTACTAACGGTCTACACCAGGAGAAGGCAGGGTCGGACATTAGGTGCTAGGCTTGGCCAGTTCTATGCATCATCACACGGGATTGGTGCATAGCTGTCCTTCCATACACATAGTTATAGTTATAACCTAGCCATCATTCATTTTTTAAAATATCTACCAATTTCAAAGAAAAACTGTTGCACAGATTATTGGCTTTTCATGTATTCAAACTATTACTCTACTGAAAAAAGAATGGTAATTTTTTTTTATATGATCAAATATTACTATTTAATACCACCATAATTAAGAATTTCAATATAATTAATACTATTCACAGTAAGATATATTCAATTTAATCACCACAAATAATTACTGTACATAAAAATCTTATCATATTCGCTAGCCACTGAAAACCAGTAGAGTATCCTAAGTCAAAGAACAATCTGCATACATGAACTGCAACAATCTCCAATAACTATTAAAAATAGTATTCTAGATCGCTATACCTCCAGAGATCTATGTCTTAAAGTAAATGAACAGCTTGATAAGAGGCTAAAATTATTGCCCACATTGCAACGTATATCTATGATATATGTCCGTTTACGTGAACAATGCGACCAGTCCAAATTTGTAATTTCTCATCAGTATGAATGACACAGAAAACATTAAGCTTGAACAAATATTATGTTGACATCACAATGTACGTCTTGAATCCAATAGCATGCCTTGCCTCAGGCTACTGATGACTCTACCATTATGCTGTTTCCATAATGATGTTGGTTGTCCATCAGTACTTAAATGT
>JAWZYU010001105.1:0-47128 GCA_038380435.1 Ryuthela nishihirai | reverse complement strand
CCACCCAGTGCGTGCAACATGGTCACACAGCTCCAGCACATGGTGTCTTGCTGTGGAGTGCCATTAGTCGGGCATGTCAGAATTGGTCATCATAAGGGGATCTCTAACTGCCCAACGATATGTTACCAACATTTTGCATCCAGTGGCTGTTCCATTTGTTCAGCAACACGGAACCTTTTAACAGCAATATAAGGCCTGTCCCCATACAGCCCGCATTAGAATGCAGTATTACACGAGCAAAACGTTCAGGTACTATCATGACCAGCACGCTCGCCGGACCTTTCACCTATTGAACACGTCTAGGACATGATGGGCCGACAGCTCCAACAACACCCAAGTGGGGTTTTATCTTTTCAGGAATGTTAAGCATTTTTTACTATTTAAGTAAGAATTTAATATCTTGGACTGGATTTATGAAGGAACAGTTATTTGCTTAAATTTTAAAATTAATGAATTCACTGAATTATAATACGATCAATCAATAAATATTTTTATAGAATATTGAGAACAGAAAACAATCATCCGGAAGGAAAGCATTTCCATGATTTTTAAGTAAGAAATTTTTATTAGAAAATTGTTCCGTTCCATCTATGTTGCGAAGGCTAGATAATCAACCTGCCAGACTGACTGACGTGCCCAAACATGGTGCAATGAATGCCGTTTGCCAACCTCTCCCTATATAGGACCACTAGTTATTAACATCGGACAGCGCAAATGTTTGGTAGTGGTGAAAATTTGGTATGGTGAAAATTCTTTAACATGCATGCGATCGTAGATGTGATTGCTTTCTTAATATTTTCAGATCCTAAAAGGATTATTTTTTGCAAATCGTGCCGTATTTTAAGAATTTATGAATTGTAAAGTGTCGGATTTTAAATACTTTTCTCTATTAGAAACTGAAGTAAAATTGTCTTTTATGGAATGATTGGTGCACTGGCTTCCATAAATTAAGAAAAATTCCTATGTTAAGACAATATAACAATATATGTTAAGCCAAAATAACGTCAAAGCTCTATAACTTCAAATTAAGTTTTTTGTTTTCAAAAATGTGATTACAGATAAAGATCTCAATCAAATAAATCAACATGTCGATTTTCAACAATATTCTTTCAGTATTTAATGAGTTGTGGAAGTTTGAATATTTAACAACAGCAATGCCAGTCTTAAGAAACTTATACAAAACTGAAGAATAGTGAAAGAATTCTTTACACAAAGTTCTAAAATAGAAACTTATTTTATTAAACAGTTTCATACAATATTAATTACTAAGTTTTAATTAACTTCTGAAGTCAAATTTTGTGGCTGGCATTGTTATCGCTAAATATTCAAACTTCCATAACTCATTAAATACTGAAAGAATATTGTTGAAAATCGAGATATTGATTTATTTGATTGAGATCTTTATCTGCAATCACATTTTTCAAATAAAAAAACTTATTTTAGAAGCTATAGAACTTTGACGTTAGCTTCCCATTGAATTAACATAGGGATTTTCCTTAATTTATGGAAACCAGTGTATACGATCATACGAACCCACGACCTCCTGATGATGCAGGGATTTCATATGTTCATATCTACCCAACTCAAGGCAATATGTCCTCTACACTTAAGAATTTTAGGGGTAGTATCAATCGGTTGCGCCTCAGGCTTGTAATCTGCAGTTCTCAGGTTCGAGTCCCAAATGTGCTGCGTTGGATTTATCCAGCCTAACTCCAATCCTGAGTCAGAAATGGGTGACCACTTGCTTGGAGAGGTCGCCGTTCGGATGTTAAACAGTGGTTGCATGTTCAAGAGAGCCATTACACGCTAAAGGACATACTGGATGATCCTGAAGATAGGCTATCATCTGTAGCCTAATAGTTGTCAGGCAGTTCCCCTTCCCCCAACCTTCCCTGAACCCTTGTGGTCCTTGTGGCATGACCATTTAGATATTGTGTACAAAAATGTGCACCCAGTGATAAAACCCAATCCTTAAAAACTTTGGTCTACAGGTACTTACCCACAGGGCCGAATTAAGCGATACGCAAAAAAGGCAAATGCGTGGTGACAAAAAGGAAAAAGAACCCACAGTAGCAGACTCTTTTAGATATTTCAAAACAATTTTAGATGGCGCAACTACGACCTTTTTGTTGTTCACACGACTCCGCTTTAGATATGGAATTCTACTTAAAAGGTTACAAGAAAATTAATTACTCACTCAACAAATATTGTTTCATTATTCAATACGTTATTTTTATTGCATCTTGTTTTAAATAAAAATGCAACATTATTTGGATGCGTATATTATTGTCATTTCTATTTACATTTAAGCACATTGTTAGAGTTGTGTCTTGAATACATGAGCTGTGTCTAGAATACATCGGCCCATGGGTCGTTTTGATCAGGCCCTGCTGCCCATGATATCTTAATTGTAAATTACTGTTGAATAAGCCCGTTGGATTATTTTGTTCAAATTTATTTTTTTTTTTTGCCCTAAAATGGTCTAAAAATCATAAGATTCACAGGACTAATTTGAAGTTAAAAATGATCTCTTAGTAGCAGCGTCTCTTATTTAGACCATTCTATGTCTGTTTTAGTGTGCACAGAGTTTGAATTGGGTTGTTTCACCTCTCATTAGCATTTTTATGTGCACAATTAGCAAAATGTCCAGTTAACAAGAATACTAATGGCTCAGAGTTCGGTAGGGGTAAGGAATACCCACTCGAGAGCTGCTTTCAAACAGATGGAAGATCATCGTCAAGGGCATCGAGGGTATTCTTTAATGATCAAAGGTATGGTTCTCTTGAAATTTTGCGCCGAAGCACAGCTTGATATCAGATTAACTTCGGCTTTTCCAAGACCATCGGTGTCCAATTTCTCACCAAGGGAAGGGAAGGGTTTAGTATATGCAGGGTAGACATCTCCTGTTCATGGGTAATGGTTCGACTTTCATTCAGAAAAAGGCAATCTTTTTAAGCCCAACTCTGCATTTTCTCACTGATGATCTGGCAATAACAGCTTTAATTAAAAGTCGATATCTTGAAGCAATTATCATAGCAGGGTTTGGAAACCTTTAGTACATGTGATACCTGGTTGCATGAGATAGCATTTCACAGGTAAGCTCAATGCGTTAAAAGAAAAAAGTTCATTAGTACAAAACATGTCGCTCTCAAAAAACGGCAAAAAAAATTAATTGGCGGGTGCTATGGAAATAATTTATGATCTCCGTATTACACATTTTCTTAAAATTAAAAAAATAAATGTATACCTAAATCGTATTATTATGATATTCAAAAAAAATATCGAAAAATCGAGAAGTAAAATAAAAAAAAAAATAACGAATAAAAATATGCTTAAAGTTTTTCCTAACCAAGAAATAACAGTTCAGAAACATCCAAATTATCTTAAACTCTTAAGAATAAAAGAAAACATTTAAACCCCAGATACACTCAAACTTTTAAAATAATACCAAGGGATCTTTTGTTGTTATTTCTTTAAGACGTTAAAGTAGATTGTGTCATTGTCGGGGTTACATGGCTGTCTCTCCCAGTTGGCTCCATACAACTGGACAAGAACTCTTGTCAGACAAGTATCCGAGATAAACAAATCTTTTAGCGAGTGTGTTTTGCTCTCAACTCCCAGCTCACGGCAGATGTTGAAGGCAGAGATCGAACATCTTGGCTTCTTGGTGTAACTAGCAGCAGCGAGCGGAGCCCAGAAGTTGCCCTCGTCTTCGATACATCCATCTCTGCCTACTTCTCTACCCTGCTGGGATTTCATTACACAGAAAAAAATCCATCAGTTGTATTCTTATCCTTCTCTTCCACTATTTTCTCTGCTCTGTTCTTCTTAGGCTAGCATTTCAATGACAGTAAATCTTGGATTATTTTCATGTAAGACGAAACTCAACAGGCTTGTCTCATTATAAAGGGCACTCAGCCTCCCTAACGTAAATGCACTCAGCACTATGGACATGCCGTTATGTAGTGACTTCAACGAATAGAAATAGGCATGAAGCAAAGACCTTTTCCCTATTTTCGAATCATATCTAATCTTTTCTCGTGTTTATTGTACCGTAGTGTATTGCAGTATATTTCAGCAAAGGAATAGCCTATTATATTTTAAGTCAAAGTTTACTTTCTTTTCACATAATTAGGAATATACTGTCTAAGGGAGACAAATAGGAATGAACATTCAAAACTACTATGCTCATTATTTATATGCGGAATCGGAAGATTTCGCTCTATTTATTAATTTTGGAATACAACCTGTATTATAAAACTAACTACAGTAAATAGTACTCTAATGACTGTCAATTTGTTCCTGTAGTTGTAATCGAAGTAATTGATGAGAAAGAAAATGGAATTAGAACTGGGAATTTTATCTTATCGAAACAGGCAAAATTTATTAATATTCGCCAATCTATAATTATCCATAGGGGCAACATGGCCAAACCAGCGGAGTCTCTCTCTGCACAATATGCTGCTTAAAGGAGGTTGCAGACTCCTTTGCCTAACCTCATGATTAGTTAAAAAGTTAAACCACCTAATACCCAAGATACTACGTAAGTATCTAGAATCAAAAGCATCTAGTTTCCTGTTATCTTGTTTACACAGCGTCCAAGTTTCACTACCATTACTAACCCTAGAAAGAACCAAAGTATTATACAGTCTAATTTTAATCTTTAGGTGTATACGCATTTTTCTTCATAATCTCCATAGATTCTTAGAAGTACCGGCAGTAATCCCTATTCCTCTGTTAATTTATTCCGCACATCACCAGTATCTGTTACATAGCTCCCAAGATAATTAAACTGTGACACCTGCTCAAGACTGCAACCATTCAGATTAATTGAATCACAGCCATTTTCTCTCTGTTTATAACCAAACCTACTCTACCAGTCTCATCAACAGCTCGAATAAAAGAGTTCATCTCATCAACATCATTTGCCAAAAGGACTAAATCATCAGCATAATCTAAATCAGAAATTTTCGTATCTCCAGCCCATTTAAGGCCAAAATCTTTCCGTTGAAGTGAATTTCGCATAACATAATCAATAACCAAGCTAAAGAGAAAAGGATACAAAATGCACCCTTGTCGAACACCAGAAGTAATGCTAAACCAATTGCTACAAGACTTACCAACTCTCACACACGACTCAGTGTTATTATAGAGAGCTTTCATTATGTTAACTAACTTGTCTGGTATACCATATGATCTCACAATCAACCACAAATTATGTCGATCAACAGAATCGAAAGCCTTTTTGAAATCAACAAAGCTAGAAACCAAAGGTTTCTGAAACTCTAAACATTTCTCAAGAATCTGCCTAAATGAAAATATCTGATCCACACATCTCCTACCACTTCTGAATCCACATTACTCATCACGCAATTGACTGTCAACCAGATTCTTATTTCTATTAAGTGCAATCATGGAAAGAACTTTACCTGGAACACAGAGCAGGCTGATAACCCTATAGTTATCATAAGAACTGCGATCACCTTTTTTTGAAAATAGGGATAATAATAGCTCTGGTAAAATCTTTAGGAACCATGCCTTTATCATAAACGTTATTCAAAATTTCAGTCATCCAAGCGGTAATCGAAACGTTCCCAGCTCTAAGCATTTCTGTAGTAATTTCATCCACCCCTGGGGATTTATGAAGTTAAAGTTTAGAAACAGCCAAAATAACTTCAGATTGTGTTATAGGGCCAACATTAATGCCACCTTTATCATTCATCCTCACCACATATACCATCTGTCATCATTACCAACAATGGGAGTAGAACTAACCACATTCTTTAGAACATCACTGAAATGCTCAGCCCACCTAGCCATGACAGAATCCTACCCTTCCTTGTTTGTATACGCTACCTTGTTCAATTGAATACCTTACCTTGTTTATCCTTCAATCCTTGTATGCCTGTCCGTTTTCTACCACATAAAACAATAACTATCTGGTACAGCTCTCTGCTGTTGTGCTGCCTAACTGCTTCCTCAGCTTTGTCAGGGTTGGGTTGGGTGGTTTTACCTCTGAGCGGCACTTTTTTGCACACCATGGGCTAAATGGCCAGGTCACATGGACCCCGAAAGCTCAGAGATGTTTGGGGGAGGGGACCCACTGGAACAGCTGTTGGGAGACAGATGGTAGTCTCCCGTCAAGGCCATTCAGTGTGTTCTTTAAAGTGCACAGGGTATGGCTCTCCCACACACGGGGCCACGGCTTAACGTCGCATCCGACGGACGGCGGCTTTTCCAAGCCCATCGGTGTCCCCCACTGACCGTGGGCAGGGCGGGGAATCAGCTTTGTCAGCCAAGCCATCAAGCCAAAGATTCTTATCAGCAGCTAACTGATCCTTTACACGTTTATTAAGCTCTCTGTAATGCTTTCTATTAGGACTAGTAGGGTACTGATTAAGGACATTCCTGCAGTCCCTGGGGCGGGGATGGCTCAGTCGGTAGCGCGCCAGGCTCGTAATCTGTAGTTCCCAGGTTCGAGTCCCAGCTGGGTCAGCGTTGAGATTTATCTCCGCAAAATTTCCCCGCCCTGCCCACGGTCAGTAGGGTCAGTAGGGGACACCGATGGGCTTGGAAAGGCCGCCGTCCTCCGATGGGACGTTAAGCCGTGGCTCCGTGTGCGGGAGAGCCATACCCTGTGCACGTTAAAGAACACGCTGGATGGCCTTGACGGGAGGCTACCATCTGTCTCCCAACAGCTATTCCAGTGGGTCCCCTCCCCCAACCTTCTCTGAGCCTTCGGGGTCCATGTGACCTGGCCATTTAGCCCATGGTGTGCAAAAAAGTGCCGCTCAGAGTTAAAACAACAACAGCAACCCTGCAGTTCCTTCTTCCAGAAATAAGTTCAAGTGCTTTATCACTCAAATAATTTTGCCTCCTCTGCTCCTTTTTACCTAAAAAGTATTGTTAGTTTCCAAAAAAATCCTGTTTAAAATGTCCCCATTCTTCCTCAATTTCAGTAGTAAGCAAACCATGACTGTCATAATGACTAAGTAACCTATCATGGTAAGCTTTAGCTATTACTGGGTCTTTCATAGCTTCAGTATTAAAGGTAATTTTTTTAACTTTAGCACAAAACTTTTTAAGTTTAAGTTCCAAGATACTTTTAAAAAGGTAATGGTCAGATCCAATTTCAGCTCCCCTAAATGACCTGGTATTTCTAACAGAACTAGCCATTTGCTGTTAATTAATATACAATCAATCATATTCTTATGCAGCCCATCAGGTGAAACCCATGTGTACTTATGTATGTCGCGGTGTTTTTAATAAGTGTTAGTTATTATGAATCCATTGAGTTTACTTACCTGTAGGAGACGTTGCCCATTGCCATTGCAGCTACCAATACCAAAAGGGGCTATCACCCCTCCCCAAAGGTTAGAGTCAGTACCAAATTTGGCATTGAAGTCACCTAGAACAAGGGTAATATCTCCTTTCTTGACAGAATTCAAAATACCCTGAAGTTGTCCGTAAAACCTATCCTTCTTATCTTCATCGGCATCCTCGGTGGGGGCATAACAGCAGATAACATTCAAGTCTTTAATGCTTGTCTGAAATTTTGCTGTAAGAAACCTTTCATTAATGCACTCATAACCTAGAAGAGCATCACTAGCATATCTCCTGAGCAGCAGACCCACGCCTTGGTGATGCTTTTCATCCTCCCTCCCTGTAAAGAGAAATTTAAAGTTATTTTTAAGTATGTAACCTTTACCTGTCCATTTGGTCTCTTGCAAGCCTAGAATATCTAGGTTATAGCACTGGAATTCCTGTGTGAGGACATCAAAGGAATAATCTCTATATAATGTCCTCACGTTCCACGTTCCTGCAGAGAGAAAATTATTAGTAGGATTTTTAAAGAAACTAGGTTTATTGAGATAGGTAGGGCCAACAATATGAAACAGCCCCTGATCGCAGGTATGGAGCAAAGAAAGAAAATTAATAATTAAATTAAAGTAAATTTAATGTATTTAGAAATGCCAGTCTTAACAAAGAAAGAAATGACGCAAAAGAATTTTCTCACATTTTCTAAAACTTTTTCTTACATTTTTAAGTAGTCCCGTGGCCGAGTGGTTAGCGCGCTTGGCTGCTGATCTAAGGGACCTGGGTTCGAGCCCCGGGTAAGGCATGAATGTATGTGTCGTTTTTCTGCTAAGGTCGTGCCACCCTCTCAGACCCTCTACTATGATATACAAACCGATACCCTCCTGTCAGACCTCTGTGGCAAACATCTGCTTGAGGGGGTATTTATTTAGTTATTTATTATTTATCTTTAAAATTATAAATGAATAAATTGCTTATCAATTGAACTGTCTACTGAAGGATTATCTCCAAAATATTGGCACTATGGATTATTTCTTCAGTAAATTAAAATGAATTAAATATATCTAATTTTACTTTTGATGTGTTGATAACATCAATGTATCAACGTATTCACTGTAGCTTTAAAGATAAATATTAATATAGTCGGATATCAAAATACGCGACTGACCCCCTAAAGGAGTGATATGATATTACGTTGCTCATTAGCTGGGCGGCGAAGGATTCAATGACATGGCAAAGGAGATATAGAAAAATTACTGGTAATATCTTAAATGGTGATGGGAACGAACTAACAGAAGAAAATCTGCAAAGACTTGTCGAGAGTGCGGAGAAGGATGAATTAGAAGCGAAAGAAGAGTACGACTATCAAACTTGGCTATGAATGTACATGACTATGACTATGAACCTGACTATGAAGTATGACTATGAATCGTGGGAACAACACGGTTCAACGAAGTCTTTCAACTCCTAACTGATAAAGTATCGGAGTACGATTATTCGATGAAAAAGAGTTTAAAGATTACTCTTGAAGTGGATAGATGTTTCTTCCCTTTAAGAGTTCAAGGAAGTCCAAAGCAAGAAAAAACATCATGTTTTCATGAAGATGTCGTCGCAAAGAACTCCATCTCCATTCTCTGCTATCATTCAGTTTCCCACCGCATCGCTGCAAAGAATCCCTCTGTATGAAAAAGGTCGCGAAATCGCAGACCGAAACACCTGCAGAAACACAATCGATCACGACAACCTTCTATCTATCGAATCTTCCTAGAAAGAGGTTCAAGAATAAAAAATTGCCATGTTCATGTACAGTATTTTATAAAATTTATACTTTATAATTTATGTATATTTAATTTCCACAAATATAGTTCGCGTGCACGCGTACGTGATTTATAGGAGTTCGTATAGTTTTACCTTAGTACAGGGACAATAGTTTTCTATGTAATCGAATTTACACTTTCGTGGGGAGGACAATGAACCTAATCCTCGTGTACTTTCAGACCTTCTATACTCAATATTTTAACTCAGAAGAGCATTGCTATGGGTTTCTAAATATAACTTTACAAGCAAACTTGTATATACTTTGTTCATTTGCATAAATATTCCAATATAGATATATATATATATATATATAAATCTATTAATAATAATGCAATAACGTAAATAAATAAAATAGATAATGTACAGAGACGTATATTGGATATATAAATGGAGAGTGATACTCGATGTTATGTATTAGAAAATCTAGAATTGAAGAAGTTTTGTGTTGGACAGTGTGATATATAAAATACATTTATAATGCAAAATGAATGATGGAACTTATGCAGAAAAGATTTTCTTTTGCCCATATACCATATAGTTTAAACAATTAACGTTGCAACTAAACCTTCTTTCTTTATATAATGACTCCTTATTGAAAAATCAATAAATATTGAAGGATAATCAGTTCAAAGTTTTTTACAAGAACTGAACTGAAGGCGAATTAAAATTTTATAGAAGAGTAAATAATATTATATTGATAGCATAGTCTATAATTATGCAGTAGGGCCGGACCTAGGGGAGTCAAGGGGGCCGTGTCCCTCCCTTTACATCTTTCTGGCTCGTTTGTGTTTCTTACCACCTTCCTCCCTTGATTTTTTTCTAGATACGGGTCTGCTATGCAGTATTATCATCTCACATAATGTAGTTGATCAAATTCTGTTTAGTCAAGTCAATTCTCTGAAACAATTTAGGGATGGAATGTAGAGAAATCCCTGATAAATTTAGATGACTTCTGAAAGAGCAGCTAGCTGAATAAATGTCCATCATGGTGAATGTTGAGATTAATTTTACCGTGAAGTTATGTTCAGTATCATAATTGAATAAACGAGACTCTGAAACTGTTTTTGTTTTTCTTTCAACGTAAGATTTTTAAGTTCAAACAAGAAAACCATATGGAACAATTCTTCACTTTAGTACTCGGGTAGGATACGAACCTACGACCTCCTGATAACATGACAGGTACTCTGACCACTGAGCTACTGGCGCTGATCAAGATTTCCTTGATTAATATGAACCATCCGCCATATGTGTATTTCACGTTAATGTTTATAATTTTAATTTTTCCTCTAAGTTTGAGTTCTGTTGGATTGTTTTACCTCTGACAGGCCCTTCCAGGTCACAAGGACCCCACGGGCTCAGAGAAGGTTGAGGGGAAGGGAACCCAGTGGTCAGCTGCTACGAGACAGATGTAAGCCTCCTGTCAAGGCCATTTATCGTGTACTTTAAATTAATTAATCTTTAAATTAATAAATAAAAATGTTAATTAAATTAAAGTGCACAGAATATGGTTTTCTACTCACGGAGCAATGGCTAACGTCCCACCCGACGAACGGCGACTTTTCCAACACAATTAGTAGTCACTGACCGAAGATGGGGTTCTAGCGGAGATAACTCTCAACGCTGGAACAGGTGGGAACTGCAAGTTATGAATCTGGCAAGCTACCGGCTGAATGAATCCTCCGTTCCCCTACGTTTGATGTTTAAGAATGTTTCAATCGAATTTCATCTGAATCAACATCGAACATTTATTTATAATTATCAGTAAAGTCAATTTATTTAAGCCCCCTTTATTCATTACGTTGTGGAAGCGTAATTCTCTTCCTTCATCTAACATACATGTAGTTGTATACTGCTGACGGATGATTCTTATCATTACTAGAGGGAATCTTGATCAGCTGTCAGTTGCTCAGTGACAAGAGCATCTAATATGTTTATCAGGTGGTCGTGGGTTTGTATCCCAATAGCTCAAAACAATTTTGAGTTTATCGTTCAAGTTTCATCGAATTTTAAATCTTAATTTTTCATCGAATTTCAAATCCTGATGTTTCATTAGCACCTATCCAACCGAAATATAATTCACTCATTTACCTGTTAAAACTGTTTGGTTTCTATAGATAATCAGACGAACGGCAGAGCGAAAACAATATTTCGTATTTTGAAAGCCTTTGTGCTGTTTTGTGTATCACTCATGCTAAATAGAGAAGCATATTTATCCGATCACGAAAAGGCACTCGCTAGAAATGCGGGAAAAACTGGGAATTTTTCATTTGAGAAAAAGTTTAGACAAAGCGCTAGTTGTACTTTGGAGATCATCGCCAAGTTTTCTCTGTTAGAAATGAAATAGTTGGACCATATTAGATGATATTACGAGTAAAAGTATAGAAAAGTACAGGTATAGAGTCTAGCAGCTTAAAATGGTTTACGATAGTAGTTTTCAATGGGAAACCACCGCCTCTCAGAGGTTGTTTTAGAAATCTCTGTGTGTGTGTGTGAGACGGAGGGGTGAAGGAGATGCTACAACCATCCAGTTTTCAATAATTTTATAAAGGAAAAATTATTGTGATTTCCTAACGTTAGCAGATGATACTTGACAAAAGTAAAAAAAGGCATTAGAAAATAATACTTGATAAAAGGGGAAGATAGGAAATAACACTTAGTATAAAATGTCGTTAGAAAACAATACTTTGTAAGAGGATGGCGTTAAAAAAATTCTTGCAGAAATGGGAATGTTCTAAAATAATACTTGATGAAAGGGAGAGATGGGAAATAATAAGAAAAATGTGTCATTAGAAAGCAATACTTTGTGAAAGGAGAACGTTAAAAATAACACTTGGGAACAAGGGAATGTTAGAAAGTAATACTTGATAAAAGGGAAGGTTAGGAAATAATAACTTAATAAATGGTGTCATTAGAAAACAATACTTTGAAAAAGGATGACGTTAAAAATATTTCTTGGGGGAAAAAAGAAATGTTCTAAAATAATGCTTCATAAAAGGAGAAGATAGGAAATTCTTGGTAAAAGGTATCGTTAGCAAACAATATTTTGTCAAAGGAGGGCGTTAAAATAATTCTTGGGGGAATGGAGGAGTTGAAAATAATACTTGTCAAAAGGAGGAGGTCTTAAAATAATTCTTGGGGAAAAAGGAACTTTCGGATAAAAAAAAATGGTAACCACCGCTCTAAAAAAATTGGTAACAACTGCTCAAAAAAAATTCATTCGGATTATGACGACAATTCAATGTTTTCGAAAAATGATAATTAGAGAGGAATACTTCATCATGATTGCTGATAATGATTACCCTTGGTATCAATGCTGAGAAACTTCAAGTGATGAAAACTCGTCATATGGGGAAAAATGTTTAGTGTTTAAAACAAAAAGAAGTTGTATTTTATAGAGGGATATATTTTGACATTCTTCTAACAGAATACCAGTTTATTACTTCACTTATAACTTCGAAAAGGTTGTGTTTCGCCATACGTCTCTTTTCGTCAAGAGAAAAAAATATTTCCAGAATTTTTTTACAGTTCTTTTCGGTTTCTTTTCTTTGAATCTGTGTAGGACGCACTCAGCAAATTCGAAGCAGAGAATTCTTGTTCTTATATTGGAGACGAAATGAAGTACATCGGTGTCAATGCCGAGGCTTTAGGAAAGGAGTTCCTTTCACCTGCAATGGCAAGACTAAAGGCGACTCCTTTTCATTCGGGATCTCTTGTAACGTGCTCGGTCGATGAAGAAGTTTGCGTAATTTATGCAAACTGTCTTTTCGGACAACTTTGGTAATTTCAATTATCCCCGACATTCTACTGAAGAAAATATAAATGTTTCTTTCGGCTACAAGGTACTTTTCCATGAAAAGAGGTCGTCATTATTAAAAGAGAGACTCGTAGGAATTCTTCTTTCCTCAAGCAATAATGGAGAAACTGAAGGATTAAAGGTTTCCGGACGAGATCGTAATCATCTTGAAGCTGCATCAGCGAAATCTGCAAGCCAGTTTTCTTCCTTCCGCTTTCCATTGATTATCGAAAAAAGATGCAACACATATGTTATTTCAGGGAAAATAGCGGGAAAAAGAGGGGGTGGGTAAGGAAAGAAAATGGAAACGCAGATCTTCTGTTTCCATGAGATGACATTTTCTCTTGTGAGGGTTCCTTTCTAGAGGCTTAAGAATTCTTTGTTTTTTCTTTCTTCTGACAGATGTGTTTTACTCTCTGTTTTCTTAGCCCTTAATTACTTCCGATGAAGTAACTTGGAAATTAAGTTTGTTATTATATAACTTGATAGTTTATGCTTAATAGTTTGAAGGACCATTACTAGTTAAGTATCAGCATGTAGAAGAATATTCGTTTGTTAGAGTATTATTTCAATCAGTTCATAAATCAGTTCCATCATTCATTTTTCAGTGGGTATTTCAAGAAATACTTCGTATCGAAACGATTCGAAGTATTTTGAATTTATAACTTGCAAAGTCATATTGCAAAGTCTATTGGGAAGTTTAATGGTTACATTCTTCTTTTCATGATTTTTTTTTACTGAGACATACATTTTAGTGGGAGAAATAGTACAAGTACTTGTTTATTATTTTTTCTGTTGACCTCCAAATACTTAAATATTCATTGCAAAGGGAATTATCGAAGTACATTTTTTATAACGCCATTCTATAAATGCAAGAGATTCTTGAATGCAGAAAAGATTATTTGTGATAACGGTATGTTATTAAAATAAAGTTCATTCAATCCTCAGTCTTTCAGAAAAAATGGTTGTTGATACCATTTGCGACAATCATTGTTCTAAAGTTCATATCTTCACATGTAGTGTAATACTTTTCGAATTATGTTTGCTCAAAAAATATGCGTTGATCCTTCCATTAAAAATATGATGCTCCTATTAAAAAGGAGCAAAATTAATTTCAATATCTATAATTTTGGTAAATATTAATCGTGATTTTATGCTCTCCTTCATTACTCAATACAAGCACCTCTTAAGTCTCAAAACATACTCTTCTGAATTATAGCAACCTTTTCCCAATAGACGAAGACGCAGCGATAAAATAAATGAGGTTTAATAGATATACACTTTCTAGATACTTTATATTTAAATAGATTCATGGTAAATTATCATTCATCACCCAGATTCAAAGCTCAGTAATTGTTTAAACTAGGTTTTTATGTAAAATGCGATTGAAATTAGATAGCCGAATAATAGCTATATAATCCTCAGTTTTGAAAGATATTAGTTTTGCATTACAAGAGCAACGGATGCTGGAATATTTAACAGCAATAATATCAGTAAACATAATTAATTTAAAAGGCATATTTCAAAAAGTTTAAAGTCATATTTGTTAAACATTTTCTCTTTGACATTTCCTAAAATACCACAGATTATGGTTTAATTTTTAAGTTTAAAAACTTATTTAAGAAACTGTTTAAATGTGAATGTTTCATCCTACTTGCATTTCTTTTTCGAAAAAGATTTTTTTGTTTTGCAACGTTGTATCCTTTAGTAATTTTTATTAAATCAGTTCCTTTATGAGGTTTCCTTTATGTAAAAGGAGAGCTTTTAGGCTGAATTTTGACAAATATATAAATAGATGCTATTGCTTAGGGTCGTGAGTTGCTCCATTTTCTTCCATCAGCCCTGAAATACCTGTGCAGAAACGCAAACCATTTTGCATCTCGTAGTAAGCAGATAAACCAAATTTCTCTTTCTGAACAGAGAAACTCTGGTTCCTTGGCCAGAAAATTCCACTCTTTAAGTCTTGAACCTAAAACCTCAGCTTGTTGTTTGGAAACTCCTATATCTCGAACAAGATAATTTAGTTCATTTCGCTGAATCAGATGAGGCTCGTCTAACTATTTAGGGGTGTATGTAGGATCAGAATCTGTATTTTGCCTCAAAGTCTCCCTCTGATGAATTTTAATCCATCTCCTCCCAGTTAGCTGGAGCTGTTGGTATAGGAAGATCTCCATGAGCAACTGACCTTATGGCTGAAGGCACATTTGGATATTGTATTTTGCTTTTGTTCCTTTTTGAAAAGCCCGACACTTTAGTTAAGCAAAAATAGCAAAACATGCAAGTGACTAGTTGGCTCACGCCAAACCATTGGAACTGCAAAGGGCATAGATTTTACCTTAACTTTCAACCATTCATTCAGGCCAACAAAGCACGAAATGCAGAACACATGTGGAGCCATGTTTTGCCATGATCTCCAACATGACATCCAAAATACAAGTTATATGCTTTCTTCACAATCTTTGTGTTCTTTTTATTATATTTTTCTTTTTTATGGAGAATTTATGTGATAAACTACAATTATCATTAATATTTCAGATTTGTTCAGTTATTGAAATTTTATGTGGTTGCACCTAAATTGTCTGGTGATTACACTTAAGACACACTGGTCTAAAAAGTTAGCGATAAAAAGTCAGTATGATACATATATACACATCAATCGCTTTACACTTAATAATTCCTTGATGGTACTGGTCTGCTATTTTATCTTAGTTAATCTTTAATTTTAGTGAGAAGAGAATATTTTAGAAGGTCTCTTTCCTCTTCCTATAGGTCACTCTTGATCATAACCGTGACTGATCCCCCCAACGCCCTTTTCTATTGATAATTCTTGGATACACCACTCAGTACATAGATACACCTGGAGTGATAATAAGCTCATCATATAAATTTATTACTTATTCTTATATTTCTCTTTCTAAACACTTACAAATATTGCAGACCCAATGAAAATTACGTTATCGATTTATTTTTTAATTATTAGGCTCATCCTGCCACTTTAGAGCGTAATTAGTGCAAGAGACGTATAAAGTCAAACATTCTACGTGACAATAAATTGCTCTCGTAAACTGACCCGTAAAAGCAAACGAATAATTCCGTTGTTCGAATAGTTCAAGTCAAATTAATTTTAGATACTGAATACATAGCGTAAATGTCGTAGATTTTTTAATGACAATCGTGTTTGAAAATATCCAGAATACTTTATATGTTATCAGGTAGGTTGGTAGTTCGTATTCAATTACACATGTTTTGTTACATCTTTGAAAAAAAAAAACAAGTCTTTCTTTCAAAGGGTCATTTTTTTTTGTTATCTTCAACTGATAACCATTATTTCAGGGTGTATTCAGTTTCTATTTTAGCTCAAATCTCGTTTTTATTTGATCTGTATTGACGCTTATCATATTACAATGTGTTCATCAGGGAATTCTTAAATTATCACGTTGTATATTCTGTAGATATATTCGCATTTATTAGCATTAATCATTTTACTTATATACAAAATGACCACGATATGGATTCACTTCTTCAATAAATTATACCGGATAGTATCGGCATTATTTATGAATTTTTTTAAACTTTAGCATATATAGAATTCATATATAACACAAAAAAGAATGGCGACTTCTGCATTCAGTTTTCTTGTGTAATACAGCAGCTAGTGAAAACGTAGCGTATACATATAACTCATTAGAAACGAGACACAAACATGATTAAAATAAATTTACACACGCCCATTTTTACGAATTTATCAATACGAACTTGTTGCTGCTATAGAAGAAAATATTCGAGATAGAAAAGCTTGGAAATAGGTTACTCTTAGAGCACTCTGTTCGTTGTGCAATGTGTGTAATTACTGACCCCTGTAGCGCTGTCAAAATATCGGGGACTGCGGCTTCATTGGATTTAATTACGGCTGTTTCGCGTCATCAATGTTCGCGTACAATCTGCAGTAGAATTAGCAACTAAAACTGCTCAAATCACCAGAGAATTCTACGATTTTGTTACGTTCAGGCGATAACGATGATTTTCATGCTATTATGAGTCTAACTGCTGTTGATACGTGCAATATAAATTGTCGCAGAATCCGTCGTGTATTAGGAGCTTCCATTTTCGGAGAAATCCCCAAAGTACATCCCTGTGCAAATGTCACACGGCATTAGCTGTGCAATGAGAAAGGTATGAACTGATCTTCCAGTCGGTACTAAATTAGCAAGGGAAGAGAAGTTTGATTGTCAGCATGTCACGCACTCCACTGCAATTATTCCTGATTGTTATTGCTGATTCTTACTGTTATATCGTGATATAAAGAATTCAGAGAGATCTCAGTAAAAGGAAGAGAGCATTAAAGATTCAACACTTAATACTGCATAAATTTATACTAAATCATTTGTGAGCCAATTCAGTATTTGTTTTGATATTATTTCAAGCAATTTCCACTATTTAAAAAAAGGAATATAACAACTCTTACAGTAATTAACAACTCTCAGTAGTCTTTATCTCTGACTATCGAAGGATTTTTATCTCTAAATAGCTAAGAATTATATCGCTAAATATCGAAGAATTTTATTTCCAGATTTCGAAGAATTTATATCTGGATATCATGCTACGCTTAGTTCAATAATTTCATGACAAAATATTTAGAATACTGGATGTTAGGAAAGGTATTACCAGTTTAGTAATGAAGTGTATTTTACGAAACAATGGTTTGGATGTTTTATCTCTGAGCAGCACATTTGTGCACAAAGTGGGCAAAATGGCTAGGTCACAATAACCCAAGAACTCAGAGAAGGTTGGAAGGAAATATCGTACAGCTGTTAGGAAACAGATGATAACCTCTCGTCGAGACCATCAAGCATGTTCTTAAGCGTGTACAGGGCATGGCTCAATTGAACATGAAACTGCGGCTTAACGTCTCATCCGATGAACAGCGGTCTTTCCAAGCCCCACCCGTCTCTCCTTTCTAACCGAGAGAGGGAGGTGGGTGGGGTTAGCAGAAATAAATATCAACCCAGGCATAGGTGGGACTCGAACCTGGAAAGTGCAGATAACAAGCTTGACTCGCTACCGACTGAACGAACTCCGCTCCTATGAAACAGCGAA
Organism: Ryuthela nishihirai; assembly: GCA_038380435.1. Classification (NCBI taxonomy): domain Eukaryota; kingdom Metazoa; phylum Arthropoda; class Arachnida; order Araneae; family Heptathelidae; genus Ryuthela; species Ryuthela nishihirai. Next base: position 29,103 of record JAWZYU010001105.1, on the reverse strand, counting down.
AATGATTTAATTTAGCCTTAAATGGGAGAGTATTTAGATAAGTTAACTATTTTCCTAGCTGGCATATTGTCCTATACTGTATATTCAACAATGGATATTGTTTCCAAGAACTATTCGGACGATAAATGTACGACAGATTTCTGTCCATATCTTCTTCAGAGTTCTTGTTTCCTGTAGGTCGATATCTGTATTAAAATATTCTTAAAGCTATGAAGCTAATTGTATTGGGTTTGGATCAGGGCCGGCGCTAGGGACGGTCTAAGCAGGCAACGGCGAGGCGAAGAAGGCGCCTACGTCGTTTATAAAATATGCATTTAAAGTTTACATTTATAATAAATAGTCTTACAATGCAATAGATAATAGTTATAATTATAATAGATAACCAATTTTTTATAATTAAAAAGTTCGGGTATGTAGAGGCGGAATTTTGTTTCTCCCGGTATTAATTTATTTTGTCGTAACTTGCAGATAATTTGTCAGCTTTGCGAATTTAATCACTGATTAAAATTAATTAATTCATCATTGCGTATAACCTTTAAAGCTTATATATATATATGAGGTAATTTAATTTTCACTGAAATATATAAAAGAAATTATTAATTCTTTTTCTCATTTATGTAAAATATATTTCTGCTATAGCTACCATTTGTTCGTTGCTTTTTTTATTCTCTAAATAATCACACAGCGATCGCATTACATTCATTGTTTTGTTGTTCTTTTCTGCAAAGGGAGGTTGGCTTGATCGGAATTGATTGAAAAGGTGGTTGGCTCTCAAGGTGACGTTACCACGTGTGAATTCCAATTATGCCAGTGTTGAGATTTATCTCCGCTAAACACTCATCTTTCCCGGGTGAAAAACAGGACACCGATGGGCTTTGGAAACCACCGTCCGATGATAACCCGTGGCTCCATGATTATGAGACGCATATTCTGTGCACAGAGTTCTTGTTTTCTGTAGGTCTGTCTATATTAAAACACTTTCAATGCTAGGTTTATCTAGCTATGAGTTCTTTGGTTGATTGACTGAAAATGAAGCTGGATGGATTGACTAGAGACTTCCATATGTCTTCTAACAGTTGTCCAGTGGGTTCCCTTTGGCTATCAAATTCTAATCCCTTAGGCTACTTGTAGCCTGAAATTTTGCGCATGTTGTGCACAAACAAAATCGCAGCTCAGATGTAAAACAATCCATCCGAACTTCTCTGCTATTGCTTAGATTTGATATGCATACTCATGATTTACATTCTTTCATAAACACGATGTAAGCGTTATCTAAAAAAACTGTAAAAGTCACTTCGGAAGTCTGATTTTAAGAAGAAAAATAAAACCTTTCCTGTAGAGAATGGAAAGGGTTCTGACGAGAGGGCATACATGATAGGGGAAAGAAAAAGAGTAAAGAGAGCGAGGAGACAAACGACATGTCACCCACACGCTAACGCTCTCGCAACATCGATTCTTTGTTCACCTGAACAGTCAACGCTGAAACGATCCCATGAGTTATATGCGCCTGCAGCAGTAGAGAAAGTGTTAAAGGAAGACATTGGGTATCGAACTTTCAAAACGGTCAGTGCTGAAGAATTGAGGGAAAACGACTGACATATGTGAGTGAGCAACTGCAAAACCTTCTGGGAATTTTTCCATCTGTCACCTACAAAAGACTCTTTCTCGGTCAAGTCACAGTTTAGCTCCAATCTATTTCGAGAAATAAGTTTTTTTTCTGGTGCAAAGAAAATACATAGTTTTAGAAAGAGATAACAGTAATCTTCTCCAGTAGTGCTGTGGGCAGTAATGTTACAACAACACCTTTTCACCAAGGGCCCAGCAACACTCCCTGGCCATCTGAATAGATGTTATTGGAATATATGCTGCACTTTTGACTTTAGATGTGTTTGTTTTTATCTCTTTACAAAGTACGGTGAAGATTTAAAGTCATTTCAGTAAATCCTTTGAGAAATGATTATTATTTTATTTAATGTCTATGTCCATTTTAAATTTTTAATTTTAAAGCTAATTCTACCGTGTTATTAATAAGTCATCATGATCAATGTACGTATTTTGGTAAATCGCAAAAGTTAATAGAACTGAAAGTGTTCATTGTTTTCCTTTTTTGGCAATTAAAGCATAAATCAAGTCGCATAATTCGCTACAAATAGCACTCACTACGCATCATGTTTTTTTTGACAAATAAAGCTGCATATGGTTTATTGCTTTGCTTGATGTTAAAGAAGCAACAGATTAAAGGAAGAAAAAGTAAAAAGAGTATGTGCTTTACTATAAAGGGACATACTCAGGGGGGGGGGGGGACTGGGGATCGGTACCCAGCCCCCGAAAATCCGGTCGCCTTATACAAAATCTCCAACTGGTCTACCTGCTTTGAAATTCAAAGCAGTTGTTTTTGTATAATTTTAATTTAGCCCCATAGTAGATTAGTCTAACACTTAAAATATTTGAAAAACAATTGTAAAATTTCTTTCCATATAGAATATCATTTTAACCTTTCCTGTCCGATTGGAATATTTAAGCAACTGGGAAACTTTATTGAAGTCTCACCCCATCCCCCCGAAAAAAATTAACGAAACAAACTAAACTCTCGGATCCTCCCTCCCCACGAAACTAAATCCTGGGTACATCCCTGATTCTATATATAACTAATATTTGTGAAATATGAACTAATAATACATACATTGGAGCAAGTAGTAGCATGATGCATAATTTAGCTATTCAGTATAAGTTAATAATAAAAAAATTCATTATTTACAGCTATAAGCCAAGCTCGTAATCCGCAGTTTTCAGTTTCGAGTCCCAACTGTTCCAGCTTCGATATTTATCTCCGCTAATTCAAGTTCTGCTCTCGTTGAGGAAAGGAGACACCTTTTGGCTTGCGAAGTCCGTCGACTGATACTTTAAGCAGTGGCTCTGTGAGTAGGAGAGCTATATCTTGTGTACTCTATATTTTTAAGAGATCCATATCACGTGTTGCTCAGGAAAGCGTGTGTATGTGTGTGTATGTGGTGGTGGTGGGGGGGGGGGGTATGGGGTGAGACTTCAATATTTATACCCACTAAGTGTACGTTAGAAGACATTCTGGATGTTTTTCACGGGAGATTTCCATATAGTTCCTAACAGCCGTTCAATGGATCCTCTTCTCCGATTTTATATCTGCATTTCTTGTCTTTATGACTTGCAATTTAGCCTACTGTGTATTTCGCTAAAGCGGCCAATAGTAATACATATTAAGAAGTGCATATTTTCATTTCTTATAATAAATGAAATCTTGTGATCTTCGGTAACGATTATATCTGAAAATAATATTGAAACCAGTGACGTATCTGGGGTAGTCCGCCCTCCCGCCTGAAAATCCGGTCGTATTATACGAAATCTCAAACTTGTCTACCTGCTTTGAATTCCAAAAACAAGTGTCTTTTTATAATTTTATTTTAGTCTCATTATCGGAAGGTTAGTAGTTTATTCACAACCTACCGTTCCCCCTTTGCACAGTGCTTTCCCCCCCTATGTCGCAATCGTCCACGTTGCCTTCTTGACTTGGACCCCCTATGTCGCAATCGACCGGAAATTGACCTGTGCTGGGCCACGCTGCCTTCTGAACTTTGACCCCTATGTTGCACTCAACAGGAAATTGACCCTGGCATTGCAACTGTCGTGGTATTAATAATTCATAATTAATAATTCATAATTAATAATTCATAATTGAAAATTCCTCCCCCTTTTAACCCCTGGTGCTATCTAGTTTTTAACTCTAATTTTAAGTCCTCCTTCTCGAATAGTCTCGATTTTCCTTTATCGATTTTTCTTTATTTCAGACCCCCCAATGGTTGACTTATATTTTAAACCCTCCACTTGCAGACCCCCTGGTTGACCTATATTTTAAGCCCCCCTCCTTCCCTCGGATTACAAGCCTCAGAATAATTGCACAGAAAAGGATGACACAAGTCTCAATTGTAAAAACACCTCCAAAAAGACCCCCCTGGTTGACCTATATTTTAAGCCCTACCTATATTCTAAGCTCCCTCCTTCCCTCGGACTGATTGATGCACGCCTAAGAATAATTGCACAGAAAAGGATGATTACAAGGCTCAATTGTAAAAACACCTCCAAAAAGACCCCCTGGTTGACCTATATTTTAAGGCCCCCTCGGATTACAAGCCTCAGAATAATTGCACAGAAAAGGATGATACAAGTCTCAATTGTAAAATCAACTCCCAAAGTTGTATTCTTATTAAACCTCCCTCCCCTTAAAAAACTAATCGGTGGTGTCCAATACGTATTTTAGTACATCTCCTGTATTTAAAAACTCTCTAGGTATTCATCTGAAATTTTACAAGACCACTCAACTCTTTCTGAATGACAACGGTCAGAATGCCTAATGCAGCTCTCTAAATAAAACTTTCTTTAACAGAAAATCAACTCTCAAAGTTGTATTCTTATTAATTAAACACTCATCAAAACCACACATCCCTTCTATTAAAAGTTACCTCTATTAAAACTTCACAAACTCACGTCCTTTTACAAGTTCTCTAAACATGTTGTATATTCTCTGTATTTATTCCTTATAATTAAACACTCATCAAAAATTCTCTCACCTTTATTAAAAAATCACTCCACGGTCGTAATAAAAAAGTTTTCTGTAGATGGGTTTCATCCAAAAAAAAAAAATCCTCCACCTGCAGTGAGATTCGAACCGACTATCTTGGGCTCGATAGCCGGACGCACTCGACTATGGTTTGTACTTAATGTGGCCTAGATAGGTGTCGAACGGGTCAGACATTTCAGATATTAACCTAGTACGTTTTTTACAACCTTCGTATTCTTTATAACTAGTTTTTTCTACGTATTTCTTATAATGAACCCGATAGTCCTTTCACATTAACATATGTATTTTTTATAACTCACGTATTTTAAGTCCGTTTCAGTAACACTTATTTCTTTTAACTCCGTGACTGTTGGCTGTCGCTTACTAGGACTATCCACAGTAACTATTTTTAAAAGACTGGCCCGCAGAAAATGCCGATGGGTTAAAAATTAATAAAAACTGATTATACTCGTCACGATGAAAAATATTGAGGGGTAATAGGGCCGACCTAAAAGACTCAGTGTTCGGATCCTCACCCTGGACAACGTTTCACTGACGGATGGTTAAGTCCTGTGAAATTATTCCAAACGGGGAATCACAAGGGTTTTATTAACGAATGAATCTTGGATCTGTGCTGCTTCCGTGTCAGGAGCACTGCCCTACATCGTGAAAACCCACTAGCACTCTTTATCGTGGTTTTCGGACTCGATATTTTTCCAAGTCCCGAGACAGTTCTCCCAATTCTATCCTTTACGACACAAGGGCGTTTCAATGTACCCAATGTAGACAAACCCTTTTGAAATGACGCGTCCTAAACCTCCAAGTGCGGGGCTTATTAAAATTAGTCTCCATCGGGTTGGTCCCGTCAGATATCTGTGTTTCCACGTAGTAATGCTACACTGAAGAAAAGTCGGCTAAAAAACCGTCTTTAACATCGTTTGCGTGCGAACGTATGCCGCATCACGCTGTTGAAATCGGGTAAAAAAAATAACTTTTCTTTTTGTACGCAGTAGAATGTTCAAAGTACGTTGCAGTTACTGTTGCGTAAAAACTTTAGTTCCATCACGAATGCACGTTAACGGTGTAGGGGAACATTAGTTTTAGCAAATACTTCAACTATAAAAAAAAATAATACAATGTCTCACGCACCCTTTCAACTTACCTGCACTAATCCATTGATATTTTATTTGCAGCTGGACTGATAGTCAAAATTTAGCAAAATATTACAAAGAATCTCTCAATTGTAAAAATCAACTCTCAAAGTTGTATTCTTATTAATTAAAACCCTTTCTATTAAAAGTTACCTCTATTAAAAATCTTTTGCTATTCATTTTGCCAGGACTGCTAAACGATTCCCTTTTATTAAACTTCAATTCTTTGGGATTCATTTTTTTCCAACCCCGTTAATCGATCCCCTAGTAAATAAAAACTCTCACTCACCTTTATTAAAATCATCCAGCGCTCGTAATAAATCAGTTTACTCTAGATGGGTTTAATCGGAAAAAAAAAATCATTCCGTCGCTAGCGTGCCTCAACGTTAATTTCGGGAAAAAGTCTCATCGGATCCAAGGTCCACGTATTTTACTAGAAGAATGACACAGTAACTGTTCCAGAGAAAAATTAATAAAATTTGGTTTAAATTATTCGTAGGACTTGTATATAAGATCTAGCTTTAGACGCTCACCAGCCTAAAAGTTTACAAAGACTGTTATCAGTGTATCGGAAATCGTACGTTTCCTGTTGACATCCTTCAGATCGTTTATTAGGGGGTAGCAACAGCACTTTCGCCACATCACACGATATGGTGCAATCCTTTTTCAGCTGGAAGGTCAAATGTCCAGCGCTTCACTGTGTCTGCATTTGACACTGATAAGGTTTAAAAATAGATATTTCCTAGAATCCACATTGCCTTCTCAGATTGGACTTTGAACCCTATGTCGCAACCGACCATATTTTAAGTCCTCTTCATAGAACCCCTGGTTGACTTATATTTTAAGTCCCTTTCTCGAATTTTCTTGTTTTTCCCCTGTTTAACCCATATTCCCTCCCCTCTTTAAACCAAATCAGTTTTTGCGCATTTAATCGGTGTCATCCAACTTCCATACTATTTTTAGTACGTCTCCTGTATTTAAAAAAAAAATATTGGCTTTCGTCGCCGTATTTGAACGCGCTACCTCAGTGCCGATAGCTGAAGCGTCATCGCCAGGGCGCGGATTTTTGCGGAGATAAATCTCAACTCTGGCCCTGCTATCCGCTCGACAATATTTGCTACTGATAAAACGATTTCCTTCATTAAAAATAAAAACTAATTAAATAATGGGGTATCACTGGGAAAATACTGGGAAGAACCCAAACTGATTTCGTGCTAAAACATCTCCAGATTTCAGCTTACTTGAAAAACTATTGTTAGAAATGAACCAATGACTTGAATCACTCAACTTCCATAAGAATACACAATTATGGTACAGTGTCGGGAAGAAATATGTTTCAACGAAATTCAATTGCATGTATTACGATCAGAAAAATAATTTAGTGGACAAAGTTTAAAATAGTTATTAAATGGTACCTTACAGTGCAAGTGCGCTTCAGGCGAAAAGCCTCCCCTTCGAACACTGCACCCCGTTTTTCCGAAGTAACTGTGTCACAAGTCTTCCTACATCATCCCTAAACAGAGAATCGGATTCAATGTGCAAGAAGATCAAGACCTCATTTGAAGGAGCACATAGTGGATACTGTACTCCATAGTGAAATGAACATTGGCCTCTTGCGGGACCTAGTTATATCCCTACTCCAAGAGAATTACTAATGAAAACGTGCTATTGTTAATGTATGTAATTCCGACAAAAAATGTTTTGTCTGTTTTAGCCACTTTGTATCCTGCAATAGGAAACACTGAACACTTTAACAACTATATACATTTAGAAGAAAACACATCAGGTCTAATTTTCCCTTTAACAATAAATCAAATATCTAAATTCGAAAAAATTAACATTTCTGTCTGGATACGAGAAAGAGATGTTCCCACTCTACATCACACCATTCAGATTTAAAGCGCACGCAAATCTCCTACTGTTATCAGACGATGAAAAGCAGCATTATTGTTCCATTAAGAATTTGTTTCTATGAAATTCAAAGGGAGAATGCTGTTTTCCATATTATAGGGAATGCAATTAATACATTCCTTGCAGATGGATGTCCTTTAGGTTATGAAAAAATCTTATTAGAACGCTTAAAATTGAGATGACACACATTAGCTCCTCCGAGAAGCGCTAGCGGGTAGAAGACTATACCCGTGTAATGAAAATATTCATTCGACATAAAAAAAAAAACCTACGCCAATATCGCGTACACTGACGTGCTCCTCTTAGCTGATGTGTTTGGTGGCAGATACTGACCCCTGCTATGTTTACGCAGCTCCTGCCTTCATACCTGAAGATGACAAATACTAGAGTTGATAACCTACAATGTATCTTTTTGGAAGGCATACGAGGAGGATTTTCGGTGATATGCAGACAACGAGCATTCAGAATGAAAAACTGGTTGCAAGTTTGCTTTACTGTCATACAAATCTGAAAAGAGATGAAATGGGTAATAGTTTACCCATGATATACCATGTGATTAGGTCGTTAAATAAAATTACATGCATAAACGAAAATTAGAAAAACAACGAAATGGTTGGTAAATTCAATGAGAATCACTAAAATGTAAAGAGTGTTGGAATATCTGTAAATGCACACACATTTCAGTGGATAGGTGAATATTTTCACAATTCTTTGGAAGTGGAAGGCACAATAACTGTAAAACATACTGTGACGAGAGAGAAAGTATAAAAATGTAGTGGGATGGTTGTAAAAAATCGCTTCAAAACAGAAAAATTACAACGCAAATACTGAAAGATAGAAAAAAAAAAAACGACTATTCGACGGTTATTCCAAACTGCTATCTCACGCTCTTTTCAGATTTCCTGGTTCTATAGTTCCCTGGTACGTAGCGCATAAGTGTGGGTGTAGTTGGCTATTTTTCGTTGCAAACACAAGTTGTTTTCACTATTAGTTATTTTTCCTGCATGAGAATACACATTTCTATACTACATTGCGTACACACGGATGGACGAATATCACAAAATACTTTGCATATAGAAAACATCAGCAAAGAACCACAGAAGTTTGGAAATTTAAAATCTGAAAACTCAGTGTTGATAAGAAAACAACAATATTTTCAGTACTTCCATGAAAAGTTCGGTCCCAGAATCGATCCGCTAGACCTAACTTTGCATTCTCTGACTTCAACCACCGATAAAACGTAATGTAAGCTCTCTCGTCGGTTATCCCAAGTCGCTATCTCTTTTCAGAGTTTCTGGTCCCCTCGGTACGTTTGAATAAGCGCATAAGTGTGGGTGAAAATGGCTATTTTTCGCTGCAAACACAAGTTTTTCGACAAAGATAGGGTGTTTCACTACAATCTAACACGGGATTTCATGTGTGTTTAGTTATTTTTCCTGCATGAGAATATTTCTAATCCTTCTCATAGACAGCAGGTTAGTTACTTCGGATCTAACAAAGCCAAGGTTTGAGATCCATAGTAAGACATGAACGTTTGTGTTGTTTTCCTACCAAAATCCCGACATCCTCTCACCCCCTTCTACTGGGTCGTATGAAAAAATCCTGTAACTGTTACGACAATTAGCTGCGTGAAGGCGTATTTATTTTTAAAGCAAAGACACACTAATTTCGGACTCGCTAGCTAGAGAATGATATATTAACTTGCTAAAGTTTGATTTTAATGATCAGATAGTGTATACATCACCACTTTTTTAGGTAATACTAATATCTTCTAAGTTTCAAAGGAAATATTGTCTCATTATAAGCGATTTCATACAAAGAGATGCGCACTCTATGCTTCACATTTAAATCTATAGAGATAACGATCGGGACACTGCATGAATAAGTGCATAAGTGTGGGTGAAGACGGCTATTTTTCGCTGCAAACACAAGTTTTTCGACAAAGATAGGGTGTTTCACTACAGTCTAACACGGGATTTCATGTGTGTTTAGTTATTTTTCCTGCATGAGAATATTTCTAATCTATCTCATAGACAGCAGGTTAGTTACTTCGGATCTAACAAAGCCAAGGTCTGAGATCCATAGTAAGACATGAACGTTTGTGTTGTTTTCCCACCAAGGTCCCGACATCCTCTCACATGAAATATTACTGTACTAGGATCTAGAAAAATCACTATCCATTACATTAATTTTTTTATTACATTCATGTATTTCACCCCCATTTTCTTGTCAAGAGCTAAAATTATTTGATGAATGAACGACAAAATATCTTCAAATGCAGTGGACGCATGACAGAATAACTTCAAAATAAGTTCCAATAGCTGAAAAAACAACTGTAAAAATTAGATAAATACAGGGATAGGGAAAGACAGAATTGCTTTCAAATCATTAAAATACCTTAAATGTGTGGTTGAATCACCACCAAATATCTCCAGCACACTTTTAAAGGAAATATTTTCTCATTATAAGCGATTTCATACAAAGAGATACGCACTCTATGCTTCACATTTAAATCTATAGAGATAACGATCACTGCCCATGGAACACATCTGTGAAAAAACACACTACGATTGGGTTTGAGAAAGATTTTTAGCCCATGGGGGTGCTGCACTGCAAGAAGACACATTATCTTTGATATCAGAACGTACGTGAAAGTTATACTGTTTGGGTTTGAGAAAGATTCTTTAGTTCACAGGGCACCGCATTACACTAAAGCACACTGTCTTGTACGTATGTCTATCTGTATGTTTGTTTCTCTCTCTCTCTGTGTGTGTGTGTGTGTGTGTTTGTGTCTATGTGTAAATATGTATGTTACTACGAAATGTGTGTACGTGTAGATGTGTGCATATATGTCAAGATGTAACTGTGTCTGCATGTTTGTTTCTCTCTAGGTGTGTGTGTGTGTGTGTTTCAGTGAATCGTGTATGTGTGCGTATGTGAGTGTGTGTATGTTCATGTATGTTAATATGTTTCTTTATATGTATATGTTTTCGTGCGTATGTGTTAAGATGTCTGTGTGCACATAGTCGTTTCTCTGTATGTGTATACGTCTTCATGTTTGTCTCTCTCTGTGTGTGTGTGTGTTAAAGTGTCTGTATGTGTTTCATCTTTATGTGCATATGTTATCGTATGTGTGTGTGTGTGTGTTCACATGCACGAATAAACATATTGTCTTACGGACACTTTCTTGCTACAGAACAAGCTAACAATTTAAAACGAGACTTGTGGTTATGCAAAATATTTCATGTGTGCGTATGTGTGTGTGTGTGTTCATGTATGTTAATATGTTTCTTTATATGTATATGTTTTCGTGCATATGTGTTAAGATGTCTGTGTGCCCATAGTCGTTTCTCTGTATGTGTATACGTCTTCATGTTTGTCTCTCTGTGTGTGTGTGTGTGTGTTAAAGTGTCTGTATGTGTTTCATCTTTATGTGCATATGTTATCGTATGTGTGTGTGTTTGTTCACATGCAAGAATAAACATATTGTCTTACGGACACTTGCTTGCTACAGAAGAAGCTAACAATTTAAAACGAGAGTTGTGGCTATGCAAAATGTTTCATCACAGATCTTAACTTGAATACTCATATTTCAGGAGATGTAAGGATTTTTCTTCAGCACGTTCGAATATTTTTTGAACACGACTGTCTTATGTTACGTTTCCTGTCAGATGTCTCGTAACGAGCAAAGCGTGTGTGTGTGTGTTCTGCTAATACAGAAGAGGACATTCAACCGAGAATATTTCAAACTTAGAATAATACGACATCCTGAAGTTTGAAATATTCTCGGTTGAAAATTCTCTTCTGTATTAGCAGAACACACACACACACGCTTTGCTCGTTACGAGACATCTGACAGGAAACGTAACATAAGACAGTCGTGTTCAAAAAATATTCGAACGTGCTGAAGAAAAATCCTTACATCTCCTGAAATATGAGTATTCAAGTTAAGATCTGTGATGAAACATTTTGCATAGCCACAACTCTCGTTTTAAATTGTTAGCTTCTTCTGTAGCAAGCAAGTGTCCGTAAGACAATATGTTTATTCTTGCATGTGAACAAACACACACACATACGATAACATATGCACATAAAGATGAAACACATACAGACACTTTAACACACACACACACACACAGAGAGACAAACATGAAGACGTATACACATACAGAGAAACGACTATGGGCACACAGACATCTTAACACATATGCACGAAAACATATACATATAAAGAAACATATTAACATACATGAACACACACACACACACACACATACGCACACATGAAATATTTTGCATAACCACAAGTCTCGTTTTAAATTGTTAGCTTGTTCTGTAGCAAGAAAGTGTCCGTAAGACAATATGTTTATTCGTGCATGTGAACACACACACACACACATACGATAACATATGCACATAAAGATGAAACACATACAGACACTTTAACACACACACACACACAGAGAGAGACAAACATGAAGACGTATACACATACAGAGAAACGACTATGTGCACACAGACATCTTAACACATACGCACGAAAACATATACATATAAAGAAACATATTAACATACATGAACATACACACACTCACATACGCACACATACACGATTCACTGAAACACACACACACACACACCTAGAGAGAAACAAACATGCAGACACAGTTACATCTTGACATATATGCACACATCTACACGTACACACATTTCGTAGTAACATACATATTTACACATAGACACAAACACACACACACACACACACAGAGAGAGAGAGAAACAAACATACAGATAGACATACGTACAAGACAGTGTGCTTTAGTGTAATGCGGTGCCCTGTGAACTAAAGAATCTTTCTCAAACCCAAACAGTATAACTTTCACGTACGTTCTGATATCAAAGATAATGTGTCTTCTTGCAGTGCAGCACCCCCATGGGCTAAAAATCTTTCTCAAACCCAATCGTAGTGTGTTTTTTCACAGATGTGTTCCATGGGCAGTGATCGTTATCTCTATAGATTTAAATGTGAAGCATAGAGTGCGTATCTCTTTGTATGAAATCGCTTATAATGAGAAAATATTTCCTTTAAAAGTGTGCTGGAGATATTTGGTGGTGATTCAACCACACATTTAAGGTATTTTAATGATTTGAAAGCAATTCTGTCTTTCCCTATCCCTGTATTTATCTAATTTTTACAGTTGTTTTTTCAGCTATTGGAACTTATTTTGAAGTTATTCTGTCATGCGTCCACTGCATTTGAAGATATTTTGTCGTTCATTCATCAAATAATTTTAGCTCTTGACAAGAAAATGGGGGTGAAATACATGAATGTAATAAAAAAATTAATGTAATGGATAGTGATTTTTCTAGATCCTAGTACAGTAATATTTCATGTGAGAGGATGTCGGGACCTTGGTGGGAAAACAACACAAACGTTCATGTCTTACTATGGATCTCAGACCTTGGCTTTGTTAGATCCGAAGTAACTAACCTGCTGTCTATGAGATAGATTAGAAATATTCTCATGCAGGAAAAATAACTAAACACACATGAAATCCCGTGTTAGACTGTAGTGAAACACCCTATCTTTGTCGAAAAACTTGTGTTTGCAGCGAAAAATAGCCGTCTTCACCCACACTTATGCACTTATTCATGCAGTGTCCCGATCGTTATCTCTATAGATTTAAATGTGAAGCATAGAGTGCGCATCTCTTTGTATGAAATCGCTTATAATGAGACAATATTTCCTTTGAAACTTAGAAGATATTAGTATTACCTAAAAAAGTGGTGATGTATACACTATCTGATCATTAAAATCAAACTTTAGCAAGTTAATATATCATTCTCTAGCTAGCGAGTCCGAAATTAGTGTGTCTTTGCTTTAAAAATAAATACGCCTTCACGCAGCTAATTGTCGTAACAGTTACAGGATTTTTTCATACGACCCAGTAGAAGGGGGTGAGAGGATGTCGGGATTTTGGTAGGAAAACAACACAAACGTTCATGTCTTACTATGGATCTCAAACCTTGGCTTTGTTAGATCCGAAGTAACTAACCTGCTGTCTATGAGAAGGATTAGAAATATTCTCATGCAGGAAAAATAACTAAACACACATGAAATCCCGTGTTAGATTGTAGTGAAACACCCTATCTTTGTCGAAAAACTTGTGTTTGCAGCGAAAAATAGCCATTTTCACCCACACTTATGCGCTTATTCAAACGTACCGAGGGGACCAGAAACTCTGAAAAGAGATAGCGACTTGGGATAACCGACGAGAGAGCTTACATTACGTTTTATCGGTGGTTGAAGTCAGAGAATGCAAAGTTAGGTCTAGCGGATCGATTCTGGGACCGAACTTTTCATGGAAGTACTGAAAATATTGTTGTTTTCTTATCAACACTGAGTTTTCAGATTTTAAATTTCCAAACTTCTGTGGTTCTTTGCTGATGTTTTCTATATGCAAAGTATTTTGTGATATTCGTCCATCCGTGTGTACGCAATGTAGTATAGAAATGTGTATTCTCATGCAGGAAAAATAACTAATAGTGAAAACAACTTGTGTTTGCAACGAAAAATAGCCAACTACACCCACACTTATGCGCTACGTACCAGGGAACTATAGAACCAGGAAATCTGAAAAGAGCGTGAGATAGCAGTTTGGAATAACCGTCGAATAGTCGTTTTTTTTTTTTCTATCTTTCAGTATTTGCGTTGTAATTTTTCTGTTTTGAAGCGATTTTTTACAACCATCCCACTACATTTTTATACTTTCTCTCTCGTCACAGTATGTTTTACAGTTATTGTGCCTTCCACTTCCAAAGAATTGTGAAAATATTCACCTATCCACTGAAATGTGTGTGCATTTACAGATATTCCAACACTCTTTACATTTTAGTGATTCTCATTGAATTTACCAACCATTTCGTTGTTTTTCTAATTTTCGTTTATGCATGTAATTTTATTTAACGACCTAATCACATGGTATATCATGGGTAAACTATTACCCATTTCATCTCTTTTCAGATTTGTATGACAGTAAAGCAAACTTGCAACCAGTTTTTCATTCTGAATGCTCGTTGTCTGCATATCACCGAAAATCCTCCTCGTATGCCTTCCAAAAAGATACATTGTAGGTTATCAACTCTAGTATTTGTCATCTTCAGGTATGAAGGCAGGAGCTGCGTAAACATAGCAGGGGTCAGTATCTGCCACCAAACACATCAGCTAAGAGGAGCACGTCAGTGTACGCGATATTGGCGTAGGTTTTTTTTTTTATGTCGAATGAATATTTTCATTACACGGGTATAGTCTTCTACCCGCTAGCGCTTCTCGGAGGAGCTAATGTGTGTCATCTCAATTTTAAGCGTTCTAATAAGATTTTTTCATAACCTAAAGGACATCCATCTGCAAGGAATGTATTAATTGCATTCCCTATAATATGGAAAACAGCATTCTCCCTTTGAATTTCATAGAAACAAATTCTTAATGGAACAATAATGCTGCTTTTCATCGTCTGATAACAGTAGGAGATTTGCGTCCGCTTTAAATCTGAATGGTGTGATGTAGAGTGGGAACATCTCTTTCTCGTATCCAGACAGAAATGTTAATTTTTTCGAATTTAGATATTTGATTTATTGTTAAAGGGAAAATTAGACCTGATGTGTTTTCTTCTAAATGTATATAGTTGTTAAAGTGTTCAGTGTTTCCTATTGCAGGATACAAAGTGGCTAAAACAGACAAAACATTTTTTGTCGGAATTACATACATTAACAATAGCACGTTTTCATTAGTAATTCTCTTGGAGTAGGGATATAACTAGGTCCCGCAAGAGGCCAATGTTCATTTCACTATGGAGTACAGTATCCACTATGTGCTCCTTCAAATGAGGTCTTGATCTTCTTGCACATTGAATCCGATTCTCTGTTTAGGGATGATGTAGGAAGACTTGTGACACAGTTACTTCGGAAAAACGGGGTGCAGTGTTCGAAGGGGAGGCTTTTCGCCTGAAGCGCACTTGCACTGTAAGGTACCATTTAATAACTATTTTAAACTTTGTCCACTAAATTATTTTTCTGATCGTAATACATGCAATTGAATTTCGTTGAAACATATTTCTTCCCGACACTGTACCATAATTGTGTATTCTTATGGAAGTTGAGTGATTCAAGTCACTGGTTCATTTCTAACAATAGTTTTTCAAGTAAGCTGAAATCTGGAGATGTTTTAGCACGAAATCAGTTTGGGTTCTTCCCAGTATTTTCCCAGTGATACCCCATTATTTAATTAGTTTTTATTTTTAATGAAGGAAATCGTTTTATCAGTAGCAAATATTGTCGAGCGGATAGCAGGGCCAGAGTTGAGATTTATCTCCGCAAAAATCCGCGCCCTGGCGATGACGCTTCAGCTATCGGCACTGAGGTAGCGCGTTCAAATACGGCGACGAAAGCCAATATTTTTTTTTTAAATACAGGAGACGTACTAAAAATAGTATGGAAGTTGGATGACACCGATTAAATGCGCAAAAACTGATTTGGTTTAAAGAGGGGAGGGAATATGGGTTAAACAGGGGAAAAACAAGAAAATTCGAGAAAGGGACTTAAAATATAAGTCAACCAGGGGTTCTATGAAGAGGACTTAAAATATGGTCGGTTGCGACATAGGGTTCAAAGTCCAATCTGAGAAGGCAATGTGGATTCTAGGAAATATCTATTTTTAAACCTTATCAGTGTCAAATGCAGACACAGTGAAGCGCTGGACATTTGACCTTCCAGCTGAAAAAGGATTGCACCATATCGTGTGATGTGGCGAAAGTGCTGTTGCTACCCCCTAATAAACGATCTGAAGGATGTCAACAGGAAACGTACGATTTCCGATACACTGATAACAGTCTTTGTAAACTTTTAGGCTGGTGAGCGTCTAAAGCTAGATCTTATATACAAGTCCTACGAATAATTTAAACCAAATTTTATTAATTTTTCTCTGGAACAGTTACTGTGTCATTCTTCTAGTAAAATACGTGGACCTTGGATCCGATGAGACTTTTTCCCGAAATTAACGTTGAGGCACGCTAGCGACGGAATGATTTTTTTTTTCCGATTAAACCCATCTAGAGTAAACTGATTTATTACGAGCGCTGGATGATTTTAATAAAGGTGAGTGAGAGTTTTTATTTACTAGGGGATCGATTAACGGGGTTGGAAAAAAATGAATCCCAAAGAATTGAAGTTTAATAAAAGGGAATCGTTTAGCAGTCCTGGCAAAATGAATAGCAAAAGATTTTTAATAGAGGTAACTTTTAATAGAAAGGGTTTTAATTAATAAGAATACAACTTTGAGAGTTGATTTTTACAATTGAGAGATTCTTTGTAATATTTTGCTAAATTTTGACTATCAGTCCAGCTGCAAATAAAATATCAATGGATTAGTGCAGGTAAGTTGAAAGGGTGCGTGAGACATTGTATTATTTTTTTTTATAGTTGAAGTATTTGCTAAAACTAATGTTCCCCTACACCGTTAACGTGCATTCGTGATGGAACTAAAGTTTTTACGCAACAGTAACTGCAACGTACTTTGAACATTCTACTGCGTACAAAAAGAAAAGTTATTTTTTTTACCCGATTTCAACAGCGTGATGCGGCATACGTTCGCACGCAAACGATGTTAAAGACGGTTTTTTAGCCGACTTTTCTTCAGTGTAGCATTACTACGTGGAAACACAGATATCTGACGGGACCAACCCGATGGAGACTAATTTTAATAAGCCCCGCACTTGGAGGTTTAGGACGCGTCATTTCAAAAGGGTTTGTCTACATTGGGTACATTGAAACGCCCTTGTGTCGTAAAGGATAGAATTGGGAGAACTGTCTCGGGACTTGGAAAAATATCGAGTCCGAAAACCACGATAAAGAGTGCTAGTGGGTTTTCACGATGTAGGGCAGTGCTCCTGACACGGAAGCAGCACAGATCCAAGATTCATTCGTTAATAAAACCCTTGTGATTCCCCGTTTGGAATAATTTCACAGGACTTAACCATCCGTCAGTGAAACGTTGTCCAGGGTGAGGATCCGAACACTGAGTCTTTTAGGTCGGCCCTATTACCCCTCAATATTTTTCATCGTGACGAGTATAATCAGTTTTTATTAATTTTTAACCCATCGGCATTTTCTGCGGGCCAGTCTTTTAAAAATAGTTACTGTGGATAGTCCTAGTAAGCGACAGCCAACAGTCACGGAGTTAAAAGAAATAAGTGTTACTGAAACGGACTTAAAATACGTGAGTTATAAAAAATACATATGTTAATGTGAAAGGACTATCGGGTTCATTATAAGAAATACGTAGAAAAAACTAGTTATAAAGAATACGAAGGTTGTAAAAAACGTACTAGGTTAATATCTGAAATGTCTGACCCGTTCGACACCTATCTAGGCCACATTAAGTACAAACCATAGTCGAGTGCGTCCGGCTATCGAGCCCAAGATAGTCGGTTCGAATCTCACTGCAGGTGGAGGATTTTTTTTTTTTGGATGAAACCCATCTACAGAAAACTTTTTTATTACGACCGTGGAGTGATTTTTTAATAAAGGTGAGAGAATTTTTGATGAGTGTTTAATTATAAGGAATAAATACAGAGAATATACAACATGTTTAGAGAACTTGTAAAAGGACGTGAGTTTGTGAAGTTTTAATAGAGGTAACTTTTAATAGAAGGGATGTGTGGTTTTGATGAGTGTTTAATTAATAAGAATACAACTTTGAGAGTTGATTTTCTGTTAAAGAAAGTTTTATTTAGAGAGCTGCATTAGGCATTCTGACCGTTGTCATTCAGAAAGAGTTGAGTGGTCTTGTAAAATTTCAGATGAATACCTAGAGAGTTTTTAAATACAGGAGATGTACTAAAATACGTATTGGACACCACCGATTAGTTTTTTAAGGGGAGGGAGGTTTAATAAGAATACAACTTTGGGAGTTGATTTTACAATTGAGACTTGTATCATCCTTTTCTGTGCAATTATTCTGAGGCTTGTAATCCGAGGGGGCCTTAAAATATAGGTCAACCAGGGGGTCTTTTTGGAGGTGTTTTTACAATTGAGCCTTGTAATCATCCTTTTCTGTGCAATTATTCTTAGGCGTGCATCAATCAGTCCGAGGGAAGGAGGGAGCTTAGAATATAGGTAGGGCTTAAAATATAGGTCAACCAGGGGGGTCTTTTTGGAGGTGTTTTTACAATTGAGACTTGTGTCATCCTTTTCTGTGCAATTATTCTGAGGCTTGTAATCCGAGGGAAGGAGGGGGGCTTAAAATATAGGTCAACCAGGGGGTCTGCAAGTGGAGGGTTTAAAATATAAGTCAACCATTGGGGGGTCTGAAATAAAGAAAAATCGATAAAGGAAAATCGAGACTATTCGAGAAGGAGGACTTAAAATTAGAGTTAAAAACTAGATAGCACCAGGGGTTAAAAGGGGGAGGAATTTTCAATTATGAATTATTAATTATGAATTATTAATTATGAATTATTAATACCACGACAGTTGCAATGCCAGGGTCAATTTCCTGTTGAGTGCAACATAGGGGTCAAAGTTCAGAAGGCAGCGTGGCCCAGCACAGGTCAATTTCCGGTCGATTGCGACATAGGGGGTCCAAGTCAAGAAGGCAACGTGGACGATTGCGACATAGGGGGGGAAAGCACTGTGCAAAGGGGGAACGGTAGGTTGTGAATAAACTACTAAGGTTTTTGAAGGGTGTCTGAAAGTTTAGTTTCGGGAGGTGGGCCTCCCGAAACTAAACTCGATACTGAATTCTCGAAATCCCCGCCTCAGAAATTAAATCCTGGGTTGTGCCTAATTGAAACCACGTGGTGACTTAGAACAATTGCTCAGGAAAGCGTGTGTGTTGTATCACGAGGTGCTGGAAAGAATACGTCGTCTTTGAAAACAAAATAATTGTTGGAAGATTGAGAAGAGTATGTTGAGAGACTGATTTTAATATCTGCGCAATATCGTGACTTTGTGAAGAGTTTTATAAGCCATCGAATTATAGTATATTCTTATGTTCGTTGATCAGGGTATCGTTCAAAAAAGCGTACTGCTTTGATAATGTGTAAAGAATCTTTAGTAAAACCCTCTTTACGTAAGTTGTGTAACAGTATATTAGGAGATAGGCGAAATAGATAATTCATAAAATGGTGCTATACAAGTGGAAGAGGAACTTTGTTGCCCTAGAAATGATGTAAAGGAGCTATATTTAAGATTTAACTCTGAAATCCTTTTACTGAGTATTTATTGAAGTGATAAGTTTAAAATGAGATATTTTAACACTTAAAACTTGTTGATTAGAAAATTTAAAATATTACTTGTTGAATGTGCTAAAAATGTGCTTGTAAAAATAACTGTTTTGGCTATTAAATAAATTTTTTATTATTATTAGTTTGGTTAATTTGAAGCACTACAAAATATTACCAAATGAACATTGCCGAAAATGAAGCAACAATATACGTTTATTCATACGAGTACAATACATGAATAATACCAGGAAAAGATTTAAAGACAAGTGAAAATAACGCCTAACAACTTATTTAACGAAATAAAAGATAAATCATTTTGAGAAAATATTAAAATATTATAAAATATATCAGAAAAGGTTAGGATATGGAAGAAAAAAATAAAGAGGGGTAAAAGGTAGTTAGGCATAAACTGGAAGGAGGGCTGTACTCCAGTGATGATACACAGAACCGGTCAGGTCTAGCACCTAATGTCCGACCCCGCTTTCTCGTGGTGCAAGTTGTTAGTACCTTTCAAAAGAGATATTCTCTTTTGGAAGGGAACGGAAGCGGTGGGCTGCCAGTTCAGTATGGCCTACTGATCTGGTCATCTATGGCCACTTTTTCTTTTTTCAACACTGTTGAGGATTGGTCAACTTCACAGGTTCCTGGTGCTGACCATTTATACCCACTAAACTGGACTGATTTATGGATATGAGCTTGATTATGGATCCTGAACTTGCTGCACTGGTGGGCCTCTGTTGAGGGAGAATCTGCCGCTGGGTTTTCTGTTTGCTTGTGGGTTGCCAGTCCTAAGTGAACAGAGGCACGGGATAATTTATATCTGCTGGTGGATAATCCTGATCAGAGGCCATCGCAGGTACCTGAATCCTCACTTAGCTAGTTGGGCATCGTTAATCCTAAATTGGAGTAATATGCCTCAGGCAGGTCATAAGGCTCTTGAAAAGGTCCACTTGAAAAGGTGGTGCCTGCAGTTCTAACCAGCATCTGTGACTTCAGCCTTTAGCGGAGGAGGGACAGGTCGTTGCCCATTCCTGCGATCAGGGAGCTGTTTGATATTGTTGACCCTACCTTTCTCAATAAACCTAGTTTCTTTAAAAATCCTACTAATAATTTTCTCTCTGCAGGTACAGTCGGTCAAAAAAGTATCCGAACGCTATGATTGTATACAAAGTTCAGAAAAAACAACTGGCAACGATTTTTTTAGAAATTAATGATCTGGCAACCTTCGTGTACCGTACACGAAGGTTGCCAGATCATTAATTTCTAAAAAAAATCGTTGCCAGATTTTTTTCTGAATTTTGTGTGCAACCATAGCGTTCGGATACTTTTTTGAGCGACTGTACGTGGAACACGAGGACGTTGCATACAGATTATTCTCTTGTTGTCTTCATGCAGGAATTCAAGCATTATTATCAAGATATTCTAGGCTTGCTAGAGACCAGATGGACAGATAAAGGTGAGATACCTAAAAATAACTTTACATTTCTCTTTTCCGGGAGGGAGGATGGAAAGCATCTCCAAGGTGTGGGTTTACTTCTCAGCAGACACGACAGTGATGCTCTTCTAGGATATGACTGCATTAATGGAAGATTTATCACAGCAAAATTTAACACAAAATTAAAGACTTTAATGTAATCTGTTTCTACGCCCCCACAGAGGAATCTGATGGGAAAGAAAATGTCTTTTAGTATACTGTAGCTGTCTTTTACAGACAGCTACAGTATACTTTGAATTTTGTGAAGAAAGAAGATATTTCTCTTGTGCTACATGACTTCAATGCTAAAGTTGTACTGACTCTGACTGATTTTGATGGGCTGAGCATTTCAGAAATGTTCTTTGGGAAGGAGTTTTAGGTCTAATTGGCATTAGTATTTTTAATGACAATGGGGAACGTCTCGCATTGGTAAGCAAACTTAACTGTTTGTGAATAACACACATGCTGCAAACACCGGGATATTTATAAATACACACGGGTTTCACCTGATGGGTTGCACAGGAATATAATTGATTATATTTTAATAAGCAGCAAAAGGGCTAGTTCGGTTAGGAATACCAGATCATACAGGGTAGCCGAAATTGGGTCTGACCATTACCTGGTCAAAAGTGTCTTGCAGCTGAAGCTTAAGAAATGTTGTGCCAAGTTTAAAAAAATTACCTTTGAGAATGAATGTCTGAAAGATCCAGATATAGTCAAAGCATACCATGATAGGCTGCGTAGTCATTATGGCAATCGTGGTTTGTTTACTGAGAAGTTGAGAAAGAATGGGATTATTTTAACAGGCTATTCTTGAAACAAACAGTACTCTTTTAGGTAAAAGGGAACAGAGAAAACAGAATTATTTGAGTGATAAAGCTATGGATATTATTTCTGAAAGAAGGAAGTGCAGGAGTAATATGAATCAAGACCCTACTAGTCCAAACGGACGGCATTACAATGAGCTTAATAAACGTGTAAAAAAATCAGTTAACAGTTGATAAGAATCTTTGGCTTTAGTTAGCTTGGCTGACAAGGCGGAGAAAGCAGTTAGCACAACATCAAGGGATTGTACCAGATATTTAGTGTATTATGTGGGAAGAAACAGAGAGGTACACAGCGACTGAGAGATAAACATGGTAAGGTGATTGAAGGTTAGGATCTTGTAATGGCTAGTTGGGCTGAGCATTTCGGAGATGTTCAAAACAATGTGATTATTTCTACTCCCATCGTTTGTAATGAGGATGGATACATTACTCTCTTTAAGGTTGGCCCTATATCACATTCTGAAGTCATTTAGGCTATCTCTAAATTAAAACAGCATAAATCTCCTGGAGCTGATAAAATCACAACTGAAATGCTTAGAGCTGGGAACACTTGTGTTGTTACATGACTGACTGAATTTGTAAAAATATGTGATCGTAATTCTTGTGATAATTATAGGGGAATTAGTTTACTTTCTGTTCCAGATAAAGTTCTTTGCATGATTATGCTTAATAGAATTAAGAATTTGGTTGACGGACAACTACGTGATGAACTGTGTGGATTCATATGTAGTAGGGGATGTATTGATCAAATATTTGCTCTTAGGTAGATTCTTGAGAAATGTTTAGAGTTTTAGAAACCTGTGGTTTCTAGCTTTGTAGATTTCAAAAAGACGTTTGACTCTTGACCGACATAATTTGTGGTTGATCGTTAGAAAATATGGAATATCTGAAAACTTAGTGTAATGAAAGCTCTCTATAATAACAGTGAGTCGTGTGTGAGAGTTATTTATTTATTTATTTATACACCCAACAACCATGGTGATGTTAGGGCCAGGCCCTTCTACATCAGGTTCAGTTAAAAAAAATACAAAAAGCGTAAAGAAAAACAAGAGAACATTTTAAATATTATACATGTCAAACATATTAGTTGACACTATTCAATGAAGTGTCATAGTTATAATATTTAATAGTTTTATGCTTAATAGTAAAATAAATAAATAATAATTTAAAGTTTGAAAATAAAGATCTGAGTAATAATGATATATTTAATATGTGCATACATATTACACGTGTATTCACCATCAAAGTCAGGCTGTGAAGGAACAAATTTCCGTTACAGAACGTTAGAGTAGAAAGATTGAATTTAACAACTGTAACCATAGAAACTGAAATCTGATTGGTCGAGCTTTCCCATTGTTGATGGGAAATCCGGTTATATCCTGTTAAACAAAGAAATCGCAAGCAGGAAGTTAATAAGAAAGTTGTAGCTTGAATTTTTGACGTCATCTACTGGAAAATTCTACATATCATGTAAAGTAAACTGATTTATTCCTAGTTGAGATAATTGCTGAAAATAAATTTACGTTCTTTGTCATAATGTGAACAGTTCAATAAAATATGTGAAATAGTTTCTTCACAGTTACAGTAAATACAATTTGCACTATCTGATTTCTTTATCTTGTACAAGTAGCTGTTTACATTTGTAGTCAACATTTTGCAAAAAATTCTTTCTAGACATTTTACTTTTTAGCAAGGAACATATATTTTGATCAAGTTGATATCTAAAATGGTGTTTAACAGAACTCTGAACTTTAAAGTAATTGTTGAGCTCTATTTTTTCTGATGACTTAAGTAAATTTTAATTTGTATATTATATATATAGGAATATCAGTAGTGTCAGTTACATTGATTGCATCTTTGGCATATGAGTCAGCTAAAACATTTCCTTCAATTCTACAGTGACTAGGTAGCCACTGAATTTGAATAATTTTTCCTTTTTTATGTAAATCATTACATAAATGTAATATATCACAGATTGAACTAGGATATTTAATTTACAAAATAATTTTTCTATCGAATATAATGCAGATCTGCAATCAGTCAAAATAACAAATTTATCTAAAATATACTGTTCTTGTATCCAAAGTAAAGAAGAATAAATTGCAAAGAGTTCTTCTTGTATAATAGTACATCCTTTTCTAAATTTAAATGCTTTATTAATTATTTAATTTAGGTATGCAGAAAGCTGCTGTGGCAGTATATGAGTCAGGAAAAAAAGCTCCATTGGTATAAATAGCAGTAATATCTTGATAGGAATTGTGAATATATGAATCACTTAAAGTTTTCAAAATAGAAATATAAGTATATTTTCTGTGGATAAGTGAGGGTAAGGCTTATAGCGATTGCTTTTGTATTGCTAGTAGAGTTCGACAAGGGTGCATTTTGTCTCCTTTTCTCTTCACTTTGGTTATTGATTTTGTTATGCGAAATTCTTTGTAAGGGAATGATTTTGGCCTTAAATAGCCTAGAGATTTCAAAATTACTGATTTAGATTATGCAGATGATTTGGCCCTGTTGGCAAATAATGTTTTTGAGATGAACTCTTCCATATGTGCTGTTGATGAAATTGGTAGTAGAGTATGTTTGGTGATAAACAGAGAAAAAACTAAAGTGATGAAAATTGATCGGCAGACTGTGATTCGGTTAATCTGAATGGTTGCCGTCTTGAGCAGGTGTCACAGTTTAATTATCTTGGGAGCTATTAACAGATACTGCTGATGTGCGGCATGAGATAAATAGAAGAATAGGAATTGCCGCTAGGATTTTTAAGAATCTATGGAGAGTGTGGAAAAATAGGTGTATACACCTA
Organism: Ryuthela nishihirai; assembly: GCA_038380435.1. Classification (NCBI taxonomy): domain Eukaryota; kingdom Metazoa; phylum Arthropoda; class Arachnida; order Araneae; family Heptathelidae; genus Ryuthela; species Ryuthela nishihirai. The sequence continues at coordinate 4,059 of JAWZYU010001105.1, read as the reverse complement.
AAGACAAAAATTAGGCTGTATAATAGTTTGTTTCTTTCTAAGGTTAGAGTATGGTAGCGAAACATGTACCCTTTGTAAGCAGGATAACAAGAAGGTTAATGAATTTAATTCTAGATGCTTGCGCAGTATCTTGGGCATCAGATGGTTTGACTTTGTAAGTAAAGATGAGGTTATAAGGAGTCATCAACCTCCTTTGTGTAACATTTCGTTCAGAGAGAAACTGCGTTGGTTTGGCCATGTTGCCCGTAAGCACAGCTGCAGATTGGCAAATAAGATCATGAACAGTGTGCCTAAAAGCTTCAGGAAAAGGGAGAGCTAAGATGCGATGGACAGACAATGTCAAACAGAACCTTGCTAGAATTGGCATACAGTGGCCAAATGTAGCAGCTGTAGTTCAAAACAGACATGACTGGAGACGAAAATTACAGTCTGGTAGGACCTCCATAGCCTCTGGCTGTATGTGGATTTGGTATATATGTATGTATGTATGCATGCAACATATTTGGGAGAAGGGGAAGTAACTAAATAGCCGTTCAAATATAAGAATTTCTTTCGATTTTAGAGGTCTTTAAAAAATCTTGAAATTGTGTGTTTAAATATTTATTTCGCTAATTTTATTTTTTTTAAATTTATGCTAAATATTTTTCGGATTCCATTTCGATTAATAACATTCGCAAAGTTAGGGTACTCCCCCCTAAATAAATCCTCCTAGGCTTCAGGATTTTTAACACGCTTCACATAATTTAAATTGTTAAACTTAATTTGACCTTGTGAGAAAGAAGGAGAGAAACCGAGATTGCTTAAAAATACCAAACTATTTTTATATGGAGACTATATTTTTGCTAATCTAACCTTTTGAATGCTTGCCTTGCTAGGTTTATTGGATACACCATTAATAATGAGGGAACGGAATTGAAAATGAAGAGTTAGGTACATTTCGTTTATATCATTAACTTATCAACAAATTTATTTTACTGCCAAAAATTCAGAAATTTGATATTACATTTGCCTTTCTGCTTTTATAACATGGTAGTGGATTGATAATTTTTTAGTAATAAGGTAAGTAAAACTCATCTGAGAATCTGAACTGTATTAAAATAGAAAAAAAAACAAGAGTTTGATCAATATGAATTATTTCGATCTATCTTTTTTTTAATACTCATCCAGCGGTAGATCTGTAAACAGGGATGAAAATATATGAAACATATGTATATATCGCAGAGAAGTTTGGAAAAGACCACTAGAATAGAATGGAAAAAACCTGTCTTGTACTATTAGATGATAATGTTTTCAAAGTATAAATATACGTATATATATATATGTAAATAAATAGAACATGTCTCAAATATATATACATTTCATGAAAGAAATGTGTGCAAAGAGGAAACACATCTGTAATTTGCAATGGATATTCCATATTTCTGTTGCGATACGAAAGCCAGTCTTGAATCTGAGAATATACGAATTGTTGTATAGGACGAGGAGAATATGTTGAATAGATTTACTTTTTTGGCTTGATTTTATTCCACTAGAATCTTATTTGTGAGGTTTCCTGAATGATATGATGTACTGTAGGAAATCAGCTGCACTCGAGAACTTAGTCATAGTACTGAACTTTTCTACGCATTTATTTCAGCAGGAACTTTGCTCAAATTTGTCGCTCAGTTGTTTGAGCTGTACTAAGCTTTGTAAACATCTGGTTAACGATGATGACTTTGATTTCTTGGGAGAATGAATCATATAATCAAACTGCATAAATATTTTATTTATTAATAAGTAAATTTTTCTTTCAGGAAATTTCATGAAATATATTTATTTTGGGACACTGGAACAGCGTTCTCCTTCGTTTTGAACCAACCAATTGTTTTACCTTTTTCTAGGCGGCATCATAGTCTTTCATAAGGAAAATGTTTAATGATTATATGATCATAATGTATAAAAGTCATATTTTAACAATGAATATTTACCGCTTCTTAGAAATATCACAATAAAGTTTCACTATGAAAATAAAGATAGAAATATAAAGACCAATGTAAAATAAAGATCGATAAATAGTTTAAAAAAGGTGAAAAATAAAGATTTAAAAATTGTAATGAAAAGCAAGAAAAGTAAAGATGAATATCAAGATGTAGAGTTTAAAATGAAGAAGACGTGGAGAAGAAGATGACGATGATGTGATGATCAAGGTATGGATCTCAAGACCATGGTGATGTTCAAACACGATCAAAAATCTGACGCTCAAGAAAACTTGTAAACAGAAATCAAGATGTAGATATGAAGCTGGCAGTATGTGGCGGAAGATCAAGTATATGTAGAAATTAAGTAAGTAAAATTAATAAGAGGACATTAAACATTTAAAATTTTTATCAAGGTTCGAGGATTATCTAATCCGATTCCAAAAATCGGATTAGTAAAGTGTGTAAAGTCGTAAAGTGCTTATAGCCGTCCCATGGCCGAGTGGTTAGCACGCTTGGCTACTGATCTAAGGGACCTGGGTCGTAACCTTCGAGACTCAAGGCCTTTGCAGTCTAAATTGACGTCACATCCGGTGGATCTACAGTTCTTCCTGCGCACGTAGTATTACCGTCGCAAATCGAGCAACTTTTTTATAAGGTCGGTGGGCATTTTTGTTTGATACTGTACTCAAAAACTGATTGACATAGTATGATTATATTGTATATATGTACATTAATGTAATATTTCAATGGCAGACTTTAAAATAAGGAAGACGTTGAAACCAAAATAGATCTTAATTTGTAATTAACATGACTGAAAATGCAGAGTAATCGTCGTTTAACGTTCTCTGAACATGTAAAACGGTATATAAATTACCAGGAGAGTCATAATCGGTTCTACATATAATTGCAATCACACAATATGTTTAAAAATAAGGTAAAATGAGAATAATTACTCGATTATATATTAACAAAAAAAAAATTATTTCCTTCCCATATTTTTCCTGATAAATGCTGTCAATAACTGATCCAGTTTTTTATAACATTGATAATATAATCATGACATATAAATTGTTATGGAAAACTAGTGTGTTATATTAAAAGGAAAAAAAAAACACAAAAATTCTTCAGAACAATTTTATTGACAAATGTGAACTACAAATTAATGATATACTGTAATAGCTTTAACTTGTAACAATTGCAGTTATGATTTAATTGAAATACTTTTTCTTAGTGATTAGACTGAATTTATAGGACATGGATACAAACTTTCGATGAATACATATTAAAAAACTAGTAGGAAAAGTGCATCTAAACTTTACGAACTACAATTTACGGCAAAAATAAAATCATTTCCTTCACATATTTTACAGCAAAAATAAAAATTTAATTTGTTTTTTTTTTAAATAAAAACACATTTTGGTTTACAACGCTACCTGTAAATCTATGACTTAAGATTTGACAACATATCGCTCAACTAACCTCCCAAATGTAAAGAAAATAGTCTCTAATGAATCTTCAATTGTTAAAAATATAATTCTATGCAGCCTGGTAAAGAAAGATTAAATCATTTAGGTAAACATTTTTCTAGATATTAGCCAGTGATTTAAGACCACTAAACTGACTCTGTCTTTTTTCCACTAATAGAACTTATTAGTTTAGTGGTCTTAGAACACTGTGGCCTATACCTGGAGAGATATGGTTCAAATCCCACATGCCAACAAAACTATTAATTTCAAAGCCAACAGCGGTTTTCTATTTAACTTATACAGTGGTATTCTATTAATATCAAAGCCAACAGTGGAGTCCAACTCTGTGGATACTATTTATTGAGGGTAGACAACTTGTTTTTTGGCACTAAGACATTTTTTTATTTCCCAAATTCTCTAACAAACAATTAATTTTTTAAAATTTATTTATTGAACACCAGATAATCATTTCTAGAGTTTTTCCAACGCAGTGGCTAAATTACAACGATAATCAAGTAATTCTGCATCATGTAAAAGACTGGTTGTGATTAAAGTAACAACATTTCTTTGATTTGTCATTTCCATAAATTGTTCTTCAAATTCAGTACACAATTTTTTCATAGTAATATAATTTA